>NNCF01132400.1:0-71710 GCA_002313205.1 Laupala kohalensis | reverse complement strand
ACACTCACCTACATACTTCCCTTATGACCTAGAAAAATAAATGGGCCCTTTTATGTTATCAGTAGTGTACATAATTTATTATAGACAATCATACTGGATTTTTTCAAACAGTTTTTTACCAACATGTGATATATTTATTTATTAAATGTAATCACATTTCAAGGCAAAATTCTGTCTCCTCATGAGGTTGTAATTATTCTATACTGATTCCTGATTGAATTGCAAGTCCTTACTCAAAATTATGATAAAATATTTGTGAAATACACACATCTTGATAATCAAAAACAGAATTACCATGTTGTTATGAAAAATTTCTCACTGGGTTGTTATAGAATCCAATATGATTGTCTATAATAAATTATGTACAAGTGAAAAAGTGAGATTTGTATTATTCACAGACAATCAGAAACAAGGTACTATAAAAGAAAACAATATGTTTAAGTCACAGCAGGTATCAATTGCTAAATGTTAATAATTTTAAATATGAGGCTAAAATTTAAACGTAATGAAATAATAAATTGGCGGTGTCATAAGTCATACCCTGCTGAGTTAAAATGAAATTGTCAGTGCTAAATTAGCTCATAATCTTCAGTTTGCAAATCTAAATTCTGGTGATATTGCTGAGAGACCTTCGAAAATGGTTACTGATGTAATGAAAATTAATTCTCAGTCTTAAGACAAACTGTCCCACTACAGTCCCCGAAGGTGCAAGGAGTTCACAGTGGGTAGAGCTCTGCAATTACTATGCCTCGATACTCTGAGGAGGATGAGATGTGGTCAGCATCTTGCTCCAGCCAGTTTGACCCAAGGATATACCAGGTACTCCTTTTACAGCGGGTTGAGATGGTCTGGTAGTCAATCTGAACGATGAGGTGTGATGAAAAATCCTCACCCTTCTGGGGATCAAATCCCTGCCTTCCAGTCATCCAGCCAGCAGCCCAGCTCTCTACCCACTGAGCCACGCTGAAACCAATCTTAGCACACTGACTAAATAATTACGAAGGCATTTATGTTATTCACCTTGCCGGGTTCATTGTGCTGTAAGACTCACAGTACCTTAAAAGTGTTATGGCAAAAAGGAAATGGGTTTAATATAGTCAAAAGTTACGTGAAACCTCCTCTGAGAAAAGACTCCAAGTAAAGTCTTTGCCAAAGATAGGAAAAACTGCTTCTCAGGTAATCAACCTACCCAAACTACCCTCTTCAATACTGTTCTGAAGCTGAATTCACATCTGTAACCTATCTCCTTCGACTACAACTCTAGTAAAATTGGCCATTGAGTAACCATCCTGTTAATGTCAAACAGCCATTCATTTCAAGTGGCCACTGATGACCGGGCTATTGAGGTCCATTCATTTCATATGGCCACCAATGGCTGTTTGGTGATAATAGATGGCCATACCAATGGCCATTTTAATTGAGAATTCTCAGAGATCCAATTCTCTAGAAAAAAAATACTGTAAAATTAACCATTAATCTAACATTATATCGTGTAGACTCCTAATCCTTGTCTAGGGTAGACTATAATAAAATTTGAATCACACTACATTCCTTTACCTATAAGGCAGCATACCTAAGTACAAAATTTCACTCTTTGGGGACTTAAGACTTTTGCAAGGAGGATTAGGGGATAGCATACCATCTCAAACACAAAATGTCGTAGATTGTTTTATTTTGTACTTATGACAAGAAAATGTATCATCACATATTTTTTGAATCCGCTGCTGCCTTAGGGCCCTTGATTGGAATTGATGGGATGGTCTCTTGCTTGCTTCCAGAGAGTAAATTAGTTTATTGTCCTCCACGTGGTCATACGCAGTTTGTACTGCTGTTTTGACAATAAATTTATTATTTTCATAATAATGTAATATTGATAATGTTGAAGTATTTTATATTAGAGTATAGAACTGCATGGAATTGTGGTCGAAGGAGATCAGTTACAGAGATATACCTGGCCCCCAGGTAGTAACAAGAGGTTTCCTCAATTGCGCAGAAATTGGACCTTCCTTGAGAATACATAGAATTGTGTGTATCATATGTATACTATGCCTCAATTTATTTTATGATATGGAAATAAAAACAAAATGCATTCCAAGTGATTTTTGTTTTGTTTATAACTTAATTTTCTAAATATTAACTAATATTTAATAGTGTTGGGTATTATATAGTTTTACACATTGATGGCTCTTTGAAAACTTTGGAATTCTTAAAAAGCATACAGATATGGAAATAAAAACAAATTGCTTTCCAAGTGATTTTTCTTTTTTTGTTTATAACTTAATTTTCTAAATATTAACTAATATTTAACAGTGTTGGGTATTATACAGTTTTACACATTGATGGCTCTTTGAAAACTTGGAATTCTTAAAAAGCATACAAGTTATAAACATATCTGTACCTTTGACACATAATGTATGACTAAAAAAGAATACTATATATTCAAAAGTTATGACCTATTGTCCTGAAGTCACAATTTATATGAAAAATTAAATTTTTTCAAGCAATTACTGCATTAACACTACAGAATGAGATGTAAGTATGTTATAGGAGTATGGTAGTTAAGACATATTTAATTGTATATGAAAAAATGGGAAAATGTAAGTTTTTAAATACTGGAAAATATTAGGCAATGAACTTCCTTTTTTTGTGTGTAAATTAAGATAAAGCAGAACCCAATTTTATTCAAATCGTATTGTACATAAAAATTTATTTTTCAATGTGTCACAGATGTTGGGAGACAGTCATTTCAAGTCTTTTCACTTGGATCAGTAACTCTCCCTATAAAAAGGATTATATTTTCTCTCTTCAAGACAAATAGAAATGGATGGTCTACTTTAATATCCAAGTTATCTCTCTTGGAAACAAATTGAATGTTGACTCCTGAAAATGATAATTTGCTTGTTATATAAAAGTATTAAAAAAAATAGAACAGTCAACAAATAAACATAGAGGATGTAAATACATTTTTTTCACAAACATTTACAGGATCATCTCAATTTGCATTGAGGAGTACCCTAGAAAAATGTGTGAAAAATGTCTTATGATATATCTTTAGTATACTGGGTACATATACTAAATATGCCTAAGTATACATCTTTTAGGATACATCCATCCTTGCCCAGGTTTCTCCCTGGGTTTTCTTTTGGGCAGAGGTGGATTTATACATAAACCAATGAGACACATGCCCAAAGGCAGCAGCATTTGGGGCAGCAAAATTGATTATGACAATAATATTACTAATCTCAAATTTGCAGTGATTTAAATAGTTGCAGACCATTAGATTGAAACAAATGAGGCAGTCCCTTATTAGGTTACAGAGAGTAAATTGATTTACAATCCTCCACATCAACATACACAGATCTTTCTGACAGTCCACTTATTTTATTGTATTGTCTACTGTCAGAAAAGCAGAACTGTCTAAGGCCATTCTAGTGAGTATTTAACTATTGAAAAAAAAAAGAAGCAAGATTATTAAAAATAATTCATCATTTTTATCTCACAAGGGAGGTTGCTTGCAAAATGTAAATAACTTAGGGATGGGACTTTGTAGGATTGTAGTACCCCCAAGAATCATCGTTTGTCAAAGAAAGAAAATGTATGATCCAGTCAATTCCAAGAAAAAGGCTCTCAAAGTTTTCATATTAGAAAATTTCACTTTAACTTTTAATGACTCAGTAGCTTAAGAGGTACAGGGCTCTCCTACCTTTTAGATGGCTGAAATTCTGTTCTATGATGTCTATGTTCCATAATAAAATTATCATTTATTTAAATTATTAATTGAGGTAAAAATATTGATGTAAATTCATTTACACAAATGTTCATAAATAAGAAATTTCAGTACCACTTTGAATTTATTTTTGATTTTTAAATAATTACAAAATCAATATTTATATTGTACATCAATTTACATATTCTTATGTTGCATGTAAGAACCAAAATGATAGTAAATGTTAAAACATTCAAAACAAAAAGTATTTTGGCATCTCATGCAATTAATTAAAGAAGATTGTGTATGAGATTAATTTTAAAAAATAAATAATTATTTTATTTTAAAAATTATTCAAAGCTAGACCAGATTCTCAGCTGTGCTCTTGGTTGGCAAGTATATTACTGCTTGGAGTGCTGAACCGTTGAAAGTTCTGGTAAAATTTCTCATTAATAAACTGAGATAAAAACTTTGAGACCTTTTTTCTTGGAATTGGCAGGTTCATGCACTTTCTTATTTTGACAAGCGATACCCCTAAGGAGGTACAACAATCCCACAAAGTCCCAAAGTTTATTTCCTCAGCTGCAACCTCCCCTTAACACTTTTTACATATTGTTATTTTTGTTTAAACTTCAAAGTTGTGAATCACTAGGTTTTCTTTAGTTAAATAATTGTTTCATATATTTAACTCCCTATAATGCTCCAAGAACTATTAGCAAACCTAAAATCTTTAGCAAGATTATTAGCAGGACTGTCAAGTACATATTACTTGCTCATTCTACAATTCAAAAAATCTGACATCAAGCAAACTTGAGTTTTTTGTTAAAAAAGTTCTGTGATTTATCAATTTTTTAATTTCAGAAATCTTATTTACAAGAATACTGACCACCTCTTGCCATATAAACCCTATGTTTCATTTCATTTATTTCTACTGATAGTTTTTCTTTTCATTCAGTCAAGTGTCTTCAGTCTTTTCATTTAATAATTGATTGGTTGCGTAATTCAAATTAACTTTATTTACAAAATAGTTTTTAAAATTTTTTTTAATAGTTAATAACTTTCTTATTTACATACTGCATGCCTATGTATACACCAAAAATCTTTAATTTTTGGTTTTGCAGAATTATGCATTTTATAGCATAATATCTTTATATTCATATACAATTTTATATAATTCTGAATTGAGTCATTCTGCTTTTTCTTTCCAATGAAATTAAAAAAGTATATGAATCCTTATAACTTAACTGAATAAAAAATAAAATGGTTTATACTCCAAGAGATTTAGATAAAATTATTCCTGGAAAAAATATTTTTATTTAGGGAGCTACTTATTGTATTTTAGAAGAGTTTTTATTTAGTGGAAGTGAGAGTTTTATTTAGGTCCTTCTTGCTAAACTTTGAATACATATTTCCCACTAGAATTTTGATGTTGAAATTACTGACAATATGCAATGTAAGAGTTTAAAATATATAAGTCTAAGTAGGACTTCTGTGAAGGGAAGATTAATTTAGACAAAGTTAATAATTAATGGCTATTACATAATTAATGGCTATTGAAATTAACGTAATAGTGAGTTAAAGTTAAATAATGTGATAATGAATGAAATATTATCAGATTTATGTTTTTCTGCCTAGTTATGTTGTTTGCCTCATAAATCAAAGGAGGACCACATTCTTTCCATACACTGTTCCTAGAATGTGAATTTGGAATAATTAAGTTAATAGATAATGACATGAAATTCTGCACACATATAAAAACAAGGCAGAGATTATTGTCAATGCTGTAAACAGTTTAGTTACCTCCAGCCACAGCAGCTTCTGTTCCTTTTTCATCCACTTGAATAAATGTGTTTTGTATGATATCACTTACAGAGATATTTCCATCAGCTAAATTGCTCAGTTCTCCCACTGATCCAAAGATACCATTTATTCCTAGCTGTGTAAACGAAATGAGAGATTACATTCCTTTATAAATCAGCGAATTATATTATATAACTTTATTGAATCAAATCACTCTTAGATTGGCACATCACTCTTGTCTTTGTTNATCAGCGAATTATATTATATAACTTTATTGAATCAAATCACTCTTAGATTGGCACATCACTCTTGTCTTTGTTGAACATTGATACTGCCACATGGAAAACTATTATGTATATTTCAAGAAAATTCTTTCCCTTACACAACATTACACGTACTGATTGTTTCAATTATGTACACACACCAAATATATTGAAAGTGTTAATTTGGGTGATATGTATATTCTCTCAAAAACATTGAGATTACCTCCATTTCTCTGAACCAATTAATAAATTGGAAATTAAAAAGCCCAAAATGAACTATATCTTTTATATTAAAATTTGTTTTCCTTTTGGAGTACAATATATACATCACATAGCCCTCCACATACTTATTTCCAGGAGCCTTTCATCATAGTTTCCGGAACCTAGCATTATCATGGCTCTAATGACCTAGAAGTTGACATGCCCAAAATCCCCAATAAATTTTCTTTTTATCATGATGCCCCTCTGTTCAGTGGGGAAAAGTATTTCACCAGAAGCAGAGCTTTATGTCATAAGGAGAAATGAAGTGTTCTTTTAAGCTCTTCTGTGTCATTTGGAGATCTGTATGAACTTGAAAGAACCTGTACTAAACTGTGATCTCTGCAAAAGTTCATTTAGATTGTGACTATAGCAAGAGCAATTATGACCGATGAGAAAATAGAGGCATATGTTTGTGCTTCTTCCTTAGAAGAGGAGGATAATGTCGAAGAAATAGACAAAGAAAGTGATCCAAAGTGCGAGTCATCATGAATGCTTTACTAGTGGTAATGAGAGCAATGAGTATGTGATCCTTGCTTGTAGTCATATGCAATTTTAAAATTATAAGAAAAGAACATAACAAAACCTTATATAAAGCTTTGAAGTCAGTTTCATGAAAGCGTTAGAGAAAGAATTTCAACCCAAACTAATTTAAGGTGGAATCAATTTTGCACCCCACTTGACCCTCAGCAGCACTACAATATCTTTGCCTTTCTAGGGTTAATTCATTAAAGGTGATTTACCTTTTGAAATTCCTCCTTCAAGAACAGCTTTGCTTCAACTCTGAACTTAGGAAGCGTGATACGTACATTCGCCATTTCCGGTGTTGCTTCATTGAAATTAAGATCACCAAGTCTGTCTTCCACCTCACTCAATCCATCCACTGAATCTGGCAGCACAATTATCATATCAATTTCTAAGTTTCCCTGTGTCAAAAATACATTGTGTTAAAAAGTATTTTAAAGTCATAATACAAAGTAATGAATTCCATTATTTTCGATTTGATAGTTTCAGCATTCATTCAATGATAAAAAATAGACTCTATTTTATTTAAGGTAACATAAACGTATTCTAATGCATTTGTTGAATTGTCTATAGACCACAAGATAATTTAGGTCACTAACACTTAATTTTTGTCTCTACTAACATGCACATAACAACTTTCTGCTTCTCATTTCTGTCTGATTTATGTATTTGAAACATGATAAATAAAGTAATATTTGTTCTTGGTATCACATAAAATATCAATTGAAATGCTCACTCAAACCATTATGTATATCCAAATATTTTTTCCCTGTATCTTTTCAATTATATAAATCAAGTTAAATTACAATATGCATGTAAAAAATCAACAACAATATGTACAATATGTTCATCAACATTGCACTTATGATTTAAGGAAAGGTTTATGCAATTGACATGGGCAAGAGTAGGTACTCAGGTTGAATTCCTCCATGGGGTACTGGAGAGTTGCTCAAAAGCTTTTGAATTAATTAAGGTACAGAAGAATATGAAAACTAGATTCTCATCTGATTTACTCACTGCATATGGGATGGCAATTGCTGTAGCATCAAGTTGTGGAATATGTCCATAATGAAGTTGAATAACACCATGCATAGTATCAACAAAAACCTTTTTGGATTCTGTGACATAAAATGGCTTACTGATTGTTTCTGTCTCTTCAAAAGGTTTTGACCAGCTTGCTTTGAAATACAATGTATTCACGAGGAGCAGGCGAGTTTCACTTGTTAGTGCACCTGCAAAGGATGCAGAGTAAAAAGAATTGTAGGGAACGAGGAGATATTTTTCCTCTCTGGAAGTAAGCAGTGGATCATCCCATCAATTCCAATCAAAGGGTCCAGAGGAAGCAGAAAAGAAAGCTTGGGATTGGAAAGCAACTACAGCAGGGGTGTAAATTGAAATTTTAGTTGCAGAGGGCATGAAGGAAACAATTTTTTTTTTTTTTTTGAGATTTTGTTTTTCTACAGTAATTGCAGATTATATAAAGCTTATTAACAAATTAGGTATAAAATAATTTGTTGCAATTTATTTAATTAGCATTTTGTATTTATTTTTTCAAATGCCATATGTTTTTTCATAAGTAACATATATTATTTATTTTTTCATACATTTCCTTACATAATCTAAGTTCTAAAAACAACAATATAATTTTCCTGTAATGAAATAATTGACTTGGCTAAGACACATCATTAAATAAATGCATTGTTGTCCATCCTCGCAACAGAAACTGAGGCTATTTTTATTTCATTACAAGTTTAATGTCTCTGATTTCCATTCAACAACTTATTACTACTGTTTGGGTGGACATGTAATTTTGTGTTCTTTACACTTTGGTCCAGACATAGCTGCAGTCGATCTATTTGATGTACTATTAACTAGAATGGGAACAGATCTAGGTTGGGTTTGGTGGGAAATGATGGTGGGAAACTGCTCCCGTCAAATTGGTTTCAGGGATAGTGTACACATTTGTGCCAATATTCATTACAGATAAATAGTATTATGATTAAAAATAAAAATAAATTTTTTGTAGCATTAATTAATACATACTTATATTTTTTAATGTATTGCCATTTTACAGTATTGCAATGTTCTTGTCAATTCCTCATTTTATTCCTAAATATTGTTAAATTTCAACTTAAAATACATATTATGTGGAAATTACTCCACTAATTAAATATTACTAACTTCATCAACAGATATGCTTGTTGAAATCAACAACGAGCATAATGAATACTGCTTGATTATTTCTCAGCAACTTTTTAAGAGAGTGATGTTATAGACTGCATGGATTATGCAGAAGATTATACCAGAATATAAAGACAAGACAACATATGTAATATTTTGTAGATTTTTACATGTGTGTAATTATTTAGTGTCATATTTTATAATCAGGGAATAGAGGAGTTAAATCACATCATGAAATTTGGTTATTTGACCTTTATACAAAATTTAGCAATTTACTTTAGTTAGCATTAAATCAGTGTGAATTATAAAACTCATGAGATTTAAAACATTATTTGTTCAATTAGTAATTAGTGGTAGAAGCTAATACTTTTATCTCTAGGAATGTCATTGTTTGACATTAATATTGGGAAAAACTGACCAAGAGAGACAAAATATGAGATGGAAACAAATTAAAATAACCTTAAAATATCATCATGCAAATTTTTTTTTAATGTTTCCAGGGGGAAATCCCGTCAAACCCCTGGAAGATAGTTTCTCCTATCACACCCACCGAATTCAAATCCTCAACACACCACTGGAATTGGTGAGGTTTTGAAATATTTCAATTCAAAAAAGATAATTAGAAGGAAATCATATTAGAGACAATAACTGTTAATTTTGGGTGTCAGCATAACTGTTAGTTTTGAGAGTCAATGGGTAGAGCGGCGAGTTGCTGGCTGGATGGCTGGGATTTTATCCCCTTTGAGGTGGGGATTTTTCATCACACCTCAACATCCAGACTGTCTCCCAGGCTTACTCAACCTGCTGTAAAATGAGTACAAGGGTCCTGGGGTCAAACCAGTCAGAGTGAGATGCTGACCATATCTCCTCCTCCTAGTGCATACTCAAGTAAATGCGGAGCTCTACCCTCTGTGAACCCCTGTTCAGGCACCTTTGGGACCTGTTCAGGGATAGTTTGACTTTTAACAGTTAGTTGTAATTTTAGGATTCTTCTAAGAATTTGTTGTATCTCATTTCTTTCACAATTTATTTCATAGTTCTATTTTGTTAACAATAATTGTTAACAAAAGTAAACTCATTTTCATAAATTTGAGAACTAATAGAAGGATATAGTTTTACTAAAATATATTTCTAATTTGAATTTATTTTTTGATTATTTTAAATAGGTATGGGATCATAACTATCATAATTTCCTTTATGTGAATACAGACAGGTTAAAGGAATAAGATTCTTTTACCTAGAGGAAACAAATCTTTAATTTTTCCATTTGTGTTATTTTCTACCCATTGATTGATGAGTGTTCTAGCTTTTTCTACATCTTTAATAAAGTCTACTCCTTCTACTTGAGCTTCAAAGCCTTTTTCAGCTTTTTTTCGGAAGTCTTCTTTAATATTGTAGTTTTCTTGACTGTACAGCTTGTTGATGATTTTAAGTTGTGGCTTTTCTACTTTCTGAAACACAAATGTAAAAGGTCAGTATTTTATTTCATAACTTCATAACATCATATATTATTTCTCTTAAGCATTAGAGTCTTTTCTATATTCTCAAAATATGGTGAAACGTCTTTTGATGTCACTTCTTTGTAACAAATATTTCCATTCCCTGTCGACTTCCATTTAATTTAGATTACAGTAATTTTCCAAAGAGTACACACTCTCTAAAATGGATGGTAATTAAATGATGATTTTTAAAATTTGTACTAAGGATGCTCTCTGTTTATTCAAGACTAAATAACAGAGATATTCTTAATTCAGTGCTCTTCATCATAATACACAATATTGAGATCGTGTAGGAATCTATTTACACAACAGTTCTGACAAGTTCTGTTCACTCCAGAGCAATATATTAAGAAATCTTCACTGCGGAGTACGGCGGGGAGGGGGAGACAGAACAGAGGGGCTATACTGTAACTTTGCGCTTTCCGATACGATCGAGTAGTAGTTGAATCCGATAAAGGTATTCCGAGTAAACGGCTGGGAGCTATTCTGTAAGCCTTACGGAAGCACCTTTGGACGGACTCGGATTTTCCCGATCAGAGGTGAGGGCTGTTGCCACCTCGTAATGTCTCCACCAATCAGGGAAAAGCGACCACTGCCAGCTGTTGCGCGTGGTAGAACGTACCCACTCGCCGGCAGCCACGCTGCTCAAATTTCCGCTTCCGAGGGAAGACACCACGGCGGCGGCGCGGTTACTCAATTTTTATTACACGTTCGTAAAATCTAAACTACTCGTCCAAATTTTATGATTTAAAGATTTTTTATCTTTATTAAAAGCCCAAAACGAATAACCCAGACATGGTCCAGGGGCCCCAACATCTGAATATGATAGAAGGTTCATTTTTTCACCGTTCTTGAAGAACAAATTATTATTCGATCAAGAGAATTTATATCACTGAACGAACATTTTTAGTATTGTAATTAAAATTTATTACAATAAATCTCATTATAATGTTTATGTCTAATTTTTTTGTAACTTGGGCCGGGGATGGAATGAGATTTTTCTACCGTCGGAAAGAAGTCGGAAAAACTCCTATCCAGCCCCGCCCCGCCCCACCGCACAAATAAGCTGCGCGATCGCCCTTGTATCGAAATATACTCATTTTCTTATGAACAGTTTTAAAGTTTCTCATGCCTTAGAAATTCATTCGACAATTATTCGTTCGACGTTTAAAAAACTTTTACACTTTTAAAATTTCATTTAAAAAAATACACTTTTTTCGGTCACAGTATAAAACGGTGGACCCTGTTATCAACAATTATTTCATCAACGGACAAAGGAAATTTAACACTCAAACGTCTTGGTCCTACTTGATGGTCCAGTAGAAACGAATTCTTACTAACTATTCGTTTCCAGTATCATAACATTTTGAAAGCTTTGACAACACTATCTTTAAAAAGTACTTCTATATTTGAACGAGCTGAAGCCAATAATTAAAAAATGATATGGAAATGTTCGAATTTGTTTTTCAAGTAGTGCTTCATTCTAAAATTCTCATAGCTACAGACAAGGTTTCAAAAAATTTGCAGAACATCGATTTTGATCTTTATAGAGCTCAAAGTATGATCCAGGAAGCCCACGAAGAATTAAAAACATTCCGAAATGAATATGATAAAGCTAAATATACTGTTGTTGAATTAGCGAATATGTGGGGTATTAAAGCTGAGTTTTCTGAGAAACGCGTTAAGAAAACTAAACGTTATCATGATGAATTGAGCCAGGATAACGACTTGTCAATGGT
This sequence comes from Laupala kohalensis, assembly GCA_002313205.1. Lineage (NCBI taxonomy): Eukaryota > Metazoa > Arthropoda > Insecta > Orthoptera > Trigonidiidae > Laupala > Laupala kohalensis. Next base: position 59,739 of record NNCF01132400.1, on the reverse strand, counting down.
TTCGAGCTCAAGTTTTTTTTTATGCTTAGATATCGTTAATACTCAACTTCAAGAGCGATTTCATAGTTTGGATGGTATAGTGGTCACCTTCGGAGTTATTCAACCACAAGAACTTTTGAAATTCACAGATGACGAGTTTCAGAGAGGATCTTATGGCTTATTTGAGAAATATCAAGAGGATCTTATGACTTATTTGAGAAATATCAAGAAGATCTATTAGATCAGTTTCCAAATCAACTTTTGTCATTGCGTAGCTGACTAAAGAGTCAAATAGCTAAATTGCAATCAGTAAGGGAGTTAGCTCAGTTATTACTGATTTATCATTTTACCCTGTCGGCCAGTTTTCCGGATGTGTGTACAATTACCATGCTATTTTTAACTATACCAGTTACAGTTGCAACTGCAGAACGGTCATTTTCGAAATTTAAGCTCTCAAAAATTATTTGAGAAATTCCACGTATCAAGAGAGACTGAGCAGTTGAAGTGTTTTATCAATAGAATATGAAGTTATAAATAATTTAAGAAACACATTAGATCAGTTAGTAAAAACATTTGCTGAAATGAAAGTTCGTCGTATGAAAATATAATTGTATCGTTAGATTTTTTTAGAATTACTGTATTTTTTTAAAATATGGCCTATCAAAATATTGTTAAATTAAATTACTAAAGAGTTACTTAGACATGTATTATATTTCTAAATGATATTCATATTATATTTCTAAATTAATATATCAAAATACTAAAACTGCGGCCACTAAGGGGCCCCGAGCTAGATTTTAACCGGGGGCTTGGATAGTTACGCCATTGCTCCGAAGATGGATTTTTCCATCGATTTCATTGACATTCATTGTTATTACTAGTAATTATAATTATTTTGTGTATATTTTTCAACCTATAATTACCCATATTAATAATAATCCAGCTTTCAAGAGAAAAAACTGAAAATTATTATTGAATAATCATGACCAACTAATGATGATGGGATCCCGACTGGAAAATGGCTTTCCGATGCTTTTCCAGCCTTGGAAGCGATTCCAAGAAACGAGACAGAAACCAAGCCCTCGGAAACATATAGAATACAATTTTGTGCTTCCCTCTCTGAAAGTGACGTCACACCCTGCGTCAAACCCCTTCCCGATCGGGTTGGGAGTTACAGAATATCCTCTCAGGTCCGGGAATACACTTAATTTATTTCAGAAGGACAATTTTCTTATTTCCCTATCTTTTCTTCTCTAATTTTTGACTCCTGCACGAATAGATGTCAATAGGTGGTATTATGTCTCTCACTGCGTGACACTAGTGTCGCCTAGCATGTAGCTAAAATATGCTCTGCTTCACTCTCTCAATACCTTATAAAATTCTGTTAAAAATGCACTCTCATGTGCAGAAGTTGCCACAAGTGTAACAAAACATCGAAGAAGGTGAAACTATGACTGATATTACAACCGAAACCTATCAGAGAAAATGATGTTAACAAATCACCAATGAATACAGAAAAAGCACCTAAACCAATCAACCATATGTTTAAATATTTGATTCCTGCATATTGAGGTGGTTTTAAGTGCTATGGTGTTTCCTGTGGAGTGGTATAGTGTAGAAAACAAAAGTAATGATTAAGAAAGTTTCAAAAGAAAATCATACGCCATTTTTCGTACAAGATTAATTATAATCAAAGGAACTTCTCTTTAGGAATAGGAAGATTCAAAATAAAAATGTGAATTTCGTAGAGGTCGGGGGATTAAGAACAATTTCTCTCACATACACCTCACAGGATAAGTTTCATTTTTATTCCGAAAGAAAGCCAATAAGTATTTTTATTCATCTTCATTAAAACTATTTCTTGTCGACTGTTGCATCCTCCTAATTTCTATTACTACTATTTTAGGCGGTGTTATGCTATATTTGAAGCTTATCTTTAAGATACCAAGTAACCTCAAAAAGAAAATTCTGCGACAGAAGCAAATTTTCATAACACAGATATTGATTGGCTTTTAAGATATTAGCTTTTTCGAGGTGTTATGCAATTATTTTATTGATAATTTTTTAATTTTACTCTTTAGTAGTTTGCCGATTTTATGTTCCTGTAAATCTGAATCATGTTGAACAGGACAGGGTGTCTGTGGAAAGGACAGCCAAGATGATTTTGTGTCTGGGGATGATTTTGGATTTGGGAATTCTTTCCCAATCAGGTCTATATAGTAATTAATATACAAAAATATTTCAATACCTTTTTACATACACTTTTAGTATGCCTATCACACATAATATCTCATAAAATAGATATTAATATATTTTTAAGATAATTATGAGAATATTTATAGTGTTCTGTTTTTAAGATTATACAAAAATTAATTTCTATCATTTTAGAATTTATTTAAAATAACTTATTTATAGACCATTATTTAACGACAATACTCGATCCTAGTTGGGTTATTCTTTGGAGCTAAAAATTTGACAAATAAGTTATATTTTTTCGGTGATACCTTTTCTTTCTTAGGTAAGATTTGATCCTTTAATTGAAATTGATGGATAGTCCCTTGCTTACTTTCGGAGAGTAAATAAGTTTATTGTCTCCACTATTAGTCCATTTAAAAAACGTGTCCCCTTCCTGACCCAGGTTTTTCTTTCTTTTCCCTTCGGATAGTAGTGGATTTTCTTTGCGGGTAGTAGTGAGTCATTAATACTTTTGTTATTACTAATCCCGAATTCTTACTGCATGTAATATCTACAATTCATTTTGGAATAAAAAAGGATAACAGTACGTATTCATTAAATAATTTCTTTTATAAATATAAAACCCTCCTCTACCCTAGGGCACTTGATCGGAATTGATGGGATGGTCCTTGCTTGTTTCCAGAGGATAACTTAGTTTATTATCCCCCCATGTTCATACGCAGTTTGCAACTACTTTTTTGACAATAAATTTTATTTATTTATAATTTAAAAAAAAAGTATATCATACGATCTTATTTAATTGACTATTTACTGAGTTTAGTTATTATTTATTTATTTATTTATTTAAAAGTGTTATTGATTCGGTATTAAAAAGGTAATTCATCTGTCACTGAACCTCTCATTTTGGGGCCCGGGGCAAACTGCTCGCGGGTACTTGACTCGGCATTGAACCAACCTTCGCACAGCTGGTGGTACACTTCTTGAAGGAGTGCTGTTCTACCTGAGTGGAGTCGAGAATCGCGCGGAAGCCCGCGATGACTGCCTGTTGGTCGGTTGGTAGACGTAAAGCCTCTGCGATCTCCTGGGCCGAGGATTTTGTCGCTCCAAGCCATGTGAGCGCCAAGACAGTCGTCGCGCCCAAAGGTGATGCCAATACGTTGCCGGACCGCGTTCGCAAAGTCTGCAGAAGGAATGCTAACAATGGGAAATCATGCTCCTGTCGGTCTTTTTCTTTGCGCCGTTTCACACTAGACGACACTCTCGGCGACACGTATATCCTTCCAGTTTATTGTATTCAATGGAGTCTTCCTGAATGCTTCACACACAGCGACACGAGTCGGTCACTAGCGCGTTCAGTCTCTGAAGTCGCCGGGACGAAATGAAACATGTCAGATAAGCGGAGTGTGTGATATCGAGTCATGATATCTCTGGAGTAAAGCGTTTCTATTGATTTCCTCCAGATCGGGTGTTGTGATTGGTTCTTCATGTCCCCGGGTCCCCAAGTGTGAAACGACCCAGCGACAAATTGCAGAGACATGTCTCCGAGAAACGACCTAGTTTGAAACGACACTTGTGGTGGTACAATCGGTTCGGGGGAAGCTTCCGAGCTGAAACCACCTCCTAACCAATGAGTGAAATAAATGTATTTAGTAAAAATGAAATTGTTTGGCAAAAAGGCCTGTTATTCACATTGAGTAATAAAAATATATTCTTACAGATTCGAAAATTTTCTTAAAATTTGCATAATTTTCCGTACTCTAGGCTATATAAGAAAAATCTTGAATACGCCATGTTCAAGACTGATGACTGCAGCCAATATCCAACTTGGTCACTAATGACTTAGACATTGGTGAGCCCTAAAACCCCAATTAAAAAAATATCCATCTTTTCTTATTTTTTATGTTTGCTTCAATAATTCAGAAAAACATCGAAATTTACATCGAAATTTTGTTAATACTAAAATACCGAATAGGGAAATCAGTAAACTTTAACAAACGCAGAATAATTATTTCAGTCACACCCCACGACTATTATGAAGTATCTGTTGCACCCGCATTTGCATGGTTCTGAATATACAGTGAAACTTCTCTAGTTTGGCATTCTATAACCCGGTATTTTCGGCAATAACCGTTAATCTATAAAAATATATTTTCAATTAATTTGTATGCCATGTTTTTTGTCACAACTCTGACCATTACTTTCTCAATATTCATTAAAAATTGGTCTTCCTCATTAGGTTTTTTGTCTTTAATATAAATGATAACAATACATGACGCAGATATGATGATAAATATGTGCATTATTCTCTATAATTCATTGTTGAACACAGTCTTCAGAAAATACGTCTATACTCCAGAAACATCCATAATCCGGCACGATTCAGGTCCCCAGAAAGTGTCGGATTACAGAGACTGTACTATATTAACTTCTTCAGTCTTCAAACAGAACTGATCCTTTTATAAATAAAAACGATTAATTAATAAGAAAAAAGTTAAAGAATTTTCTTATTTTAATAATGAATGAACTTAAAAATACATCGATTCTTCTGAAGAAACGCTCAAAAATCGCGTCAGGTTACGAAAAGAATTGCCCTTGCAATTAAGCGTTTTATAATTTCTTACAACTTCAAGCTGTGATAAAAAACCATCTAAATTTATTGGCTCCTTTTATAACTAAATGGAACTGGTGTATATGTCTTCCGTGTGCCTACTCGTGGAGAAGATATGTTATAACTTTCGGTCAGGTGAAAATGGTGACGAGCCGGTAATCGATCCCGGAACACCTGCTTTGATCGCAGGGATGTTAACCACTACACCACCCATTCGCCTTCCACGACTGTGCACAATTATCCGCCCAGCCCCATGTGCATAACCAATCTTGACACGTAGTGCAAACCGGTACTTAAGCGCACACAGCCTAATGTGCCGCCTGACTCACTTATCTCCAGTATCGAGATGTGTCTCAGGTCTTACGGGGTTAGGTCTGGATGGAAATGGTGAACAGTTGTGGAAGGCGAACGGGTGGTGTAGTGGTTAACGCACCTGAGATCAATGCAGGAATCCCGAGTTCGATTCCCGGTTCGCCGCAAATTTCATCTGATCGAAAGTTATCATAAAAGGAAAATGACTTTCCGCGCTGCCCTTGTGTGTATTCCATATTATTAACAAGTGGTTTAAGATACGTACATTGTACGAATCTGGCGAATACTGGTGTAACTGATTTTCCTCACCAGTCATCTTTTGAATGTATCTAAATAAATAAATGACTCAAAGAATGCCGATTCTTGTAATTGGTCTTTAAAATCAAATGTTAAATCCACCATCGCCTCAAAAAAAAAAACTTTATTGCAAAAAAGGCTGTTGCAAACTTCGGATCCGTAGAACATATTGATGCCAACGCTTTGCTTGCTTCACAGATCATACGCAGTTTATTTTTTACAATATTATTTACATTTACGTAAAATAAGCAAGAAATACGTAAAATGTGTTGTCTTTTTTTCTATCTTCAGTGGATATGTGGAAATTTAAGTAGGATTATTGCACAAAGATCCTAAAATTTAGGCGAGGGAAGCTGCGGGTACTCCGCTGGTAATGATGACTGTTATAATAAAAAAATCACATGACCTCATTTTGATCAGCAATCCTTGCAATAAAGAAAGTTTCGAAAATAGATTGAAGAAGTATTTTACCTGATATAACTTGTTCGTAAATTTGGCCAAGACATTTTCAATTGTAAGTGCATTATTCGAGCTTTGTTTGGTTTTTCCTGCGTTTGGGGTTGCCCCCTGCACTGAAACATTAAAACATTTCCATTATTTTATAATTAGTTACTCGAAGTCTGATTGGAACAATCTCCTGATGGAACTGGGTACACCCAGACGCAACCATTGATATTATCAATCTCTACATATAATGAGGATGCGAGGAATTAGAATGTCTACGCGCAACTTGCGTTGGTTTTCAGTTGTCTTGCATTACTACACCACAAGACGAAAATACTCGCGATTCGAACTCAGAACCCCAGGCTTCAGTGAGAACATTGCGCTAGTTATCATGTTGGTACATTTTTACTAAGTCTATTCCTTTTGCAATCAATTTTGAACAGTACAATCTGTTTATTAACATAATATTCAGTTCAATCAAAACATTTTGTAAAGCTTTGGTTTCATTTAACGATAAATAAGTTTTTCAAAGTTAGAAGATGAGAAAATTCTACACTTCTGATCGAATAAGTTTTATTTTCTGCTTGATTCAAATTTACTTAAACCTTCCTTGCCATTCCAAATTCCTTGAGTTGAAGGAGAAGTGTCGCATAAACGTGTGGAGAATGGTTTATTGGTTTATTTGCACTTCAGTTTAATCTTTATCACGAATGATTTTTATAAAATGCTTTAATTTATTATCAGTACTCAATCATTGAACTATTTTAATTTCCTTATTTGCATTGAAATGAAAATGATGACGTTTATAATAAGTGGTAGAGGCGTTCCTTAGTGAGAAAATAGAGGTTAAGGCGGCACCTTCACTTTTAACACAAAATAAATTTAACTATCATTGTATGAGCACATTGTAATTGACGTTAGAACACTTCAGATGCCTTCGTATTGCGTATCTCGGTAATGTGTTTCTCTTCACGCCCTTTTTGTCACTTTAACCTCACTTCATTAACCTCACTTCATTAATTTCACTTCTTCTTAAGCACTACGTACAGTCATTCACAACTCATCGTGTAACTGAATGATTACCATGCTCTCTGTATAAATTTAATTTCATTGGTGATGAATGTCCCATGGAAACCACTTCTCTTCCTTGTAAGAAAAAAATTACAATATTTATCTTCGTTTCTATACAATTACTGAAGTTAAATTTCAATATACCAATTCTCGTTTCATACCTTGTTTTTATAAAATGATATACTTACTTTCACAAATTTGTATCAGTTAGAGAAAGCAAATTTCACAATATTCATGTTCCCTAGCTCTTGTAACTTTTCACTGTTCTTTGTTCGCGCAAGTTTTGAGAGAACGTAATATATCGTCTGTTGATAAATTTGTGCGAGTACAGTGAACTTATTGCTTCCATTTGTTGCGAAATACTATTCGCCTTCAGTTCATTTCATTCCATTCATGCAATGCCACAGACTAAATGCCTTGTTTACATATCCCTAATTCTTCACCTGCAGGGAAGAGCCTTCTATACGAGAAAAACAAAGACCTTCTAGTATTGAGTTCCACCGGTCAAAAACTCATTTTGTTGGTTTTCTTAAAAAAAATTACGTCTACATCGATGAATGTACGTTTTATCTCTATTTTCTTTCTATAGTTCATGAATATTGAAGTATAATAGTGCCCTAAGTAGCTTTTAACCGCTGATTCGTATAAATTAAATGTATCGTATGTATTTTACCTTTGGAGAGATATAGAGACGATTCCCTAATAAAATAGCCTTTTTCGGCAAGGCAAAGAATGATTGACTCGCTAGGATGATGGATATTATTCCTATTGCGAGAATTCCTAGCAGAACTTTACACTACAAAAGCAACATCCCGTTAAAATTTCGCGTTTCTATCTCGAATAGTTTTTGCTCTCCATTGATGAGTATGTAACTAAGTTAATTACTCACTCAGGACTGCACCAATTATTTACAGATAACCTAAGTCTTTCCAAATCAAACAATTATACTGTGGGGAAAATAAGTCACAACACTAACGCAAGGAATGTGCCCCCGACACTTATCTTCGGAGAACGTGTTAAGAATGTTCTTAGTTTATGCTACGAGACACATCTGTATCAAAGAATGTTCTATAAACATTCTTGAGAGCTCATTAAAACACATGTATTCTGGAAAATTCTTTGCATGTTCTCAGCCCATGCTTCTACAATTAAGCTAAACGTACAAGATGGTTCGTTCCAAACATTTCGTATATTTTCTATTCGCTTATACGATATTGTTCGTCACATGAAATGGGTAGTTCTAATGCATAACACACGCGTCATTTACAAAAACTCTCGGAACAGTTTCAAGTCTAATACATTTTACGCTTTCTACGTACACTCGAGCTTCCAATTTCACTCTTGACGTCCATAATTTCAACGTATATCACTTTATCACGTAATTTTCTCATTTATTTTAATCCTACGAAGAAGCCAAACTTTGTCATGGTATTTCGTGAATTGAAATATTGCCGCGTTCCGAAAAAAGGTTTTGGCTGCACGAAGAATAAGTTCCCAAAGGATCGCCAACTCTACTGTAATGTGTCTGATGTTAGCAAATGCCAACTCGATGGACTTGGTAGCACTATTACGTCCACGTCTCTGTGGACTTGCTTGCCAAAACGGACGAAAGAGGAGGAGGAAAGAGCTAATACTTTTCAAGAATGGCACAAAAGATGACAAGGGATGAAGACACCAATCCCATTTTTTTATCTATATATAGATACCACATATGTCATCAATACACGTACAGAAAGACGAATGATCTAACTATCATGTTATTCATGTATAAATGGAGAGACAATTCAACAAGTTGAAAGCATGATGCCAATTTCAACGATATTAACCTCAAACTCATAGGGAACTGGCATCTCGGGAACCGCTCAGCCTTTTTGTGATCAGCTGATGTTTTGACAGGCAAAGTAAATCACAAGTAAATAGTAAAATTAATAACAAATAAGAGCCAAGAACTCGAGATGAAAATCACTGGGTGCGTTTAAGGATCATCATCTTCTTCGCGAAGGGGTTGCTTAGGAACACTTTTTTACCTTCCTTATTACCCAGTGATTTCTCATAATAACGAATGGATCTTTCCGTTGCTCCGACCACGTATGTTGTTTGGTTCTCTTTTTTTCCTGGAAACCCAATATAAAGATTATACTAAATTATTATTAAAATCTAAATGAAATACAAGATAATGTAACAAATGTAAAATAACGTATGAGAATGGAGAAACGCAGGGGCTCCAACACATCGACTGGGACCAAAATTCAAAGGTGTAAGTTTGGACTGTTTAACCTTTGCAGACGACATGGGACTAATTGGAAAATACATTACAGATGCACAAAAACAACTTGGAATATTACAGGAACAAACAGCAAAAATCGGATTGCAAATTTCATTTTTTTAAACGAATTTATGACGTATCAAATCAGCCCCACGGGAACTTAAAATTGGTAATAACAAAGTTTCCCGCTTTTAAGAATTAAAATACCTAGGAAAATGGATTACTGAAAATTGTAATGAAAAGAAATCCATAAAAGCAATAATTCAGAGAATGGAAACCGCATTTCAATTAACAAATATATATATACATACCAAAAATGCTTGTCGTGAAGCTGCAAAATTCGCCACTACCAAACACTGATCAAACTGGAAGCACTCTAATGCATCAGAAATACTTAACCTTCAACATAGAACATTAAAACATCAGTTAGAAGAAGAACGCACTATTATGAGAAAAATCCTTGGCCCTAAAATCAAGAATGAAATAAATTATCCAAAATCAAATGAGGAAATCTACAAACAAATTCCCAAAATCACAGATACAATACGAATGCGAATAATCCAATATATGGGACATTAAGAAGGACTGGATCCCAACAGGATAACACACCAGATTCACACCTTTTTGAAACCATCAGGCCGAATTGGTACAAACAAACAGAGAACGACTTGGAAGAATTGGGATCTCCAAATTTACAAGATCGTGAATTAATAAGAAAAATTACTAAATCACGGGGTTTTGAGGAGGAACAGAAAACCAAAGAAAATACATGGTCTGAGCCACGAAAACAGACCCATTCGTTGCGTACGAGGAATTACTGGGCTAAAACGAAGATCAATAAGTGATGATTCCCCTTGGTCCTAAGTCCCATTCGCGAAGAAGAAGAAGAAACGAAATACAAATAATAAGGATAACAGAAAAGTCTAGAGCATACTTCTTTTTATTCCATGTTCCCTTTGTTTGATCCAACCGATACAATTACATTAGCAGAGTTGGACTCAGTCTGGTAAAATTTTATCTCTGTATAATATTACACTTAATTGACAAAATACGACATTTTTTATAGCTAGACTGAAGGCACGTCAAGGTAATCTATTTACCTCAATTCCATTTAAACAGAGTTGCACGGTGTACAACGTGAGTAGAATTAGGTGCACTTCCTAGAGAATACTTACCTGATATTGTCTACAAATGGAGTAGATTGGCACTATAATTCAGAAATGAGAGATCATGACCTATTTTCTCGATATGGATTTTTACGTGAGTTAATATGAAATGCGTAGTAGTCTTCATGGAGAAACAGTAATCACTTAGCTCTGTAGTACTTACCGTGAAGCAAATGATTCGGAGAGCCACCATACAGAAAGAGACGAGTTTTTAGCTGAATGGGATGTCAAACTTGGAGAAAATCGTAACCCCGTAATTTGGGTAATATCTCTAGAAAAAATGGCTACAGAGTGACCATCTGTTGGCGTCAAAAGGCCAATCATTTCAAGTGGCCATCAATGGACGTATAGCGATAACAGATGGCCACCCAATGGTCATTTTTACTAGAGATCATTTCATTAATCAAACTTTCCACATGTCCTAGACGAACTATCTTTGCCGCGTGTAAAACAAACACCGCAAAAGGTTTGGAAAGAGTCTTCTAAATGTTTCCAAAGAGCAAGTTCTTGCAAACGAAAAAATTCCATTGTAAAAAGCTGTATGATAATGAAGCAACAGAGTTTACTCTTAGAAAATCGACAAAACAGCATTTAAAAAGCAATTGTAGCTTAGTATTTGGAATAAACTAACACAATTCAATTTTCATATTCAAATAAATGGAATTCTGTTCATCCAATGTAATAATTTAAATTAGTCACACAATTCCGAAAAAGTACAAAATCCACAAAACAAACAATGGCCTGCGTCCAATAGTCATAAGACTGACTTAACTTCTAGGGTAATCCTGATTCTTCTCACAACCTAATGTTTGTTGTTGTGCACTTACTAATTCAATGTAAAATAATGAAACAAATTTGTTACTAGTGTATGTCAATCTGTTTTTAAGTCACTACTCTAATGTTAGGATTATTATATTAAAATAAAAATTCTTACAGAGGTTGACATTAGCGTGGAATGCCTGATAAAGAAAATTTGGAAGGTCACTTATAACGTTATGCCTGATAAAGAAAATCACTTATAACATTAATTTAATACTTTTTAGAGCTGTGGACTTCTTTAAGTCCGTTCATAATCACAAGGCCGCTTGTTTTTTAATTCAGTGGTTTTATTTGCTATGAGCGATTAAAAAAATTGTTTAGCCTGTGTATTGGTTGAATGTTTATAATTCAGTGGCGTAAAATAGGTGACATCTTTCTTAAAGTAACTTTCATTATTACGCGATGGATTGTAACGTGTGACCTAAATTAAAAATATTAAGAGATGAAACAAAAGGAGTAAATAAAACACAATGAACGACAGGTTAAATAGAGATTCATTAACCATTTTTAGTGTACATTTTTTGCCGAGCTAATATTGATCATACTAAGGTAAACAACTCATCAGGTCACAAATTCTGAATAATTACACTCGTTACGACTTATGATGAAAACCTTCGTCACAATTGTTTATTTTTCATTTTATTATTTAGGGTTTGATACTCTTCCCATAAAGAGAATATCTGCTTCTCTCTTTACCACGAAGACGAAAGGTCTGTCCGCCGTGAACTCCACCGGTTCGCACATGCTTTTCGAAACATAGCTGTCCCCTGGAACAAGATGGAAAAGGTTGGGAAGCAACAAAATATTTCCCAAATACTACTACACAAACCCTGGAATCAAACGTTTATCGTTCGGTACTTAATACTTCTCTTCATAACCTAGTCATAAAAGTGTACCCTCCAAAAGAAATACATAATATCCAACAAACCTCGGAAGCTACTAATGCACTTATTTGCAATCAATTGATGTTCTCCGTACAGAGAGCAATCAGCATTGTATTAACGACTGCCTAGTACGTATTAACTACTAGTCGCCTCGCTCCGACTTCGACCTGGAGCTGTTGTTATGATACGGTTTCCCTTTATTAACATTTCGTGTAGACAAAATTAGCACGTTTGCATAGAAAAACAGATGATTTGATTTCTTAATTAATTCGTGAAATATATCAAACATTAAAAAGAACCTTTCCTAGTGAACCTCCACCATACAAAAGCAACGCCCTGTCAACGTTTTAAATTCGCATCTCCAGTTGTTTTTTCCTAGTGGTTGTTAAAGATAAAGTCCCATATCTGGACACTGAAGAGTGGCAAATTACATGGACCTGATCAGACTAAATCCAAACTGGACAATCAATGAGAGTGTCCGTGGACAGGATTTACGCCTCTAACGGGACGGCTACCTCTTAATTTAACAAGAAGTTCAAAATAACAACTGGGTCATTCCATGTCAAGTGACCCCACTCGACCATCTTCAATTTTGCTGAAATTTTGTGTGGCTGTAAATATGTGTTTTAAAGGACGTTCTGTGAAGATTTAGCTCCTGATATCAAATATTAGAGGAAACACAGCTTTCTCTATGGAGGTCCTACTGACAACGTCTCTTCGGCTGCGAAGATTCTGCAAAGTTTCACACTCTCTCGTAGCTCATCCAGATTAGCTAAGATGCTGAAATTTTACATAATAAATCAAACTTCTGCTAGGTCGCGCAACAGTGTTACTCCACCGCCTTCTCTATCCTCGCCATTTATGCCAGTCCATCCTCCTCAGTCATATGCCTCACACAAACAGACATTTTTAACGAGCGAACAATATTAACGCCCTCTTGAAGTATTATATCTGGTTTGAATTATCAATCACAATTCATATAAACGTAAGCCACAGTCCATAGTAGATTTACACTTTTGCCGCGGGTGTCGCTGGTACTCATTGGATTGTGTAAACTCTGGTCACGGTTCTCAATGTAAAATTTTCGCCAAAATGAGCTATTTTTGACCCCTCACCCGTTCGTTACGTGTTGTACAAAGACGAAATCCCTCGCTCAATGAACGTCTCAAGTATTCCCGGGTTTTAGGAAAAAATAAACATTTATTAATTTTAAAGATTAATTTTTTAACTGCAATTTAAAAATTGATTTATTTTATTCAATTTGTTTAAACATTTTTAACTATTTTTATGTAAAAAATTAAGGTAGTTTATCACTCCCATGGTGGTGTCAAATGTTGATGTATAGGAACTGTAAGAGCTGATTGCTCGTCTTTTTCGGTATTCATCTCTAAAAGAAGACAATCAGGGTCTACCATATCCTCTTCAAACCATTCAGTATGTGTATTGTCTAGTCTTGAAGTAATTAAAGTAATTCTCGCAGTCTTCTAGTTGCAATTCGAACAGGCCTTAGTCTGCCCTGCTTTTCCAATGTCACGAATTTTCAAATGTTCTCGCAAATATGTCAATAAGGCAAAGTAAACTTTTCATTTCTTGCCTGTTTCTTTTTATAAATCAGTCTACACTGACGGGAAACAATGATCATATGGTATTTCGCGACATTTTTTGAACATAACTATTTATATTTCTTGAATACAACATACATATTGCAAATAAATACAATTTAAAAAAATATGTTCAATTAAATTCACTTAATGTACGCGAGAAACTTGATGAAAAATTATAGTTGATTATTATTTTCTTGATTTTTAATGACTATTTAGTAATATGAAACTCTATGAATGTACAAATCTGTGTTACTCCCCCCCGCCACCCCTATGATTTATCGTACATCAACGTATTGCTCGATAGGACACCTCGCCCGCCCCCCTCGAAGCGAACATATTTTTTTAGATGGTCCCTATGGTGGAAACACTGAACAAGTTATTAACAGTAAATATTGGGCATTTGACTAAAAAACAAAAAACTATGAATGAGGAATAATGAAAAAGAAAAAAGAATAATGAACAGAAGAATATTCCAACTCGGAATACCTACTGAGAAGTGTTCATGCACTCGTTTGAAGTGCGCGAGTCGTGATTGACGAGGTTGAGAATCCTTTTTTTTTCTTTTTATAAATGTGTTTACAACGTGGATTATCGTGTCATGATTACGAGTTGTTGATACATTATCCACATAAATTAATAAATGATAATAGACCCAGCGATCTTTGCTGCGGGTTGTCCGTGATATCATGGGACAGAACCTGTTTGGTATCGCCCTCTCTCTCCCACATCCGCCTGGAGGGTGTGAGGTATAGTGCGTAACAGTGAGAGAGGGGAATCGAGTTCCTCCACCCAAGTAGATGCGCGAGAGAGACAGAGATCCCAAACTTTGTTTTCCCCTTCGGATAACCGGTACATAAGATCGCAGGGTCTATATCATATCTAAGTCTATGGATATCCATAGACACAATTGTTTTCCGATCCAAGAAAATATTATGTTACCAAAATGGACAGTCTTATCGAGTAGGTTGTGATTTCTGAACTTCCCGTCCTGTTTCTCCCTTTTCACCTGCGATCGGCTCATCCTTCTGGAAGTATAAGATCCTTAGACGATACTAAGAGTGTGTCAAAAACTTTGGTCTTGTATGAATAATAGTTCAACGATATCCTGGGGTTACAAGGATACATTCAAGAAGAAGGTCGTGATATAATTATGTTCAAAAATTCGACCATGTGTAAATCGAATATCACGCTACTGGATGATTGTTACGAATCGGAAGGTTACTATTCACCACGTATACAATGAATTAAAATTAATTACCTGATTTTGCACCATCATGTGTACCTTGTTCACAAATTCCGAAGAACAACTTATGGACGAAATCTTGTGCGAAAATTGTTTCTACGGTTATATTAGACACGTCTGCCTTTTTTAGGAACAAATCTTTGACACCCATCTGCAAAATAAGGAAAATGTTACTGAAAGCGTGTACATATTTTATTGCGGTCATCGCTATGAAGTATACACGAGTTTTCTCTCAGCTTTTCAAATATATCTTCTCAATTCTTGCTCTCTTAACAAAATACATTTTTATTTTTATACTAAAAGCTGAGATTTCAAAAAATAGTTTTACGTGACTGATTTTTGTGAAAATTAACCAAAAATTCCACATCGCTATTGTATAAATGGGTTTTTTTAATTTGAATGAAAATATAATCATTCGGCTACTAAATTGATATAAATACAGAAAAAATATTTTGACTAATAAACTAAAAAGTAGCAAATGACCTTCTATATACCTGAATGAGAGCAGTTTTCATTAGAGTGGTTTTTTCCATCTTGAATTTTGGAAGAGTGACGTAGACTTCCATTGCTGCAGACGGTAGATCAGTAAAATCAATATCTCCAAGTTTTTCTTGCATTGTAGTCAAAGCATCTGGTGCATTTGGTAGAATGAATACCGTTTCAAAAGATTCATCCTGTTGAAGAGACATACCTGTTAAATTATGTTTTTAGTAAGTTCGTTAAGTTACAAAAGTGTCCGACGTATTATTAGTGTAAAGTGATGTACAAAAGTACGTGATGTTAATACCTCTTGTTAATACTTTATAACGCCATTGTTATAGTACTCTGGAAACTGACTGAATCCCTTTTTTCCATGCATCTTGTTATAGATCCTTTTTATTTATAATAGTTTATTTCAACCTGTATGGAATTTTGGCACGTTTTTTTCCGGTTTTTCATCGAGTAGTGACGGATTTTCCATGGACGGGAAAATGTCATTGATACTTTTGTTATTATTAATATCTAATTTTTACTGCTCATATCTACAAGTCATTTTGGAATAATAAATGGGTAACAGTCCGCGTTTTATTAAATTTTTTATAACTATTAAATCCGCCACTGCCCTTAAGTCCTTGATCGGAATTGATGGAATGGTCCCTTGCTTGCCTCCGTAGAGTAAATGGTTTACACTCCCCCCCCCCACCTGGTCATACGTAGTTTGCAACTACCTTTTTTTTTGACGAAGTTTATTTTTTATTTTCTCTCTGATGGGTGGGGGAAAGTCGCAGTCTCTTCGTTCGAGGACGCGACTTTACGGTTGCTCCTATTTCTACTTTTATCCGTAAGATATAGTCATAATGTCATCCTTTGCTTTAATTTTGAGCACCAAAATTCACTCTAGTTTAATATTGTATATCATGACCAGGTCTCGGATAGGTATGCACTAAAAATTGGGAAATATTACCAAAAAATGCTCTAATAGAGTCCAAAATATGGTCTATAAATCGTGTTAAATAAACAAAAATTTAGAAATTTGCTCTTAAAAAATTACTAAATATATTAAATATTACTAAATACATGCAAGAGTAAACTGGGTTAGTTGTATTAAACGACTGAGCTCGTTCCTAAAGTATAAGCTATATTTAAACAATACACGTGTAAATATTTTGTTACNAAGAGACAGCTTTTGTAATTTAAATATATACAGTTCAATCAAAAATCTTCAAAAATATGCATTTATATACACTATTACGTTAAACTTAAATTGTCCTATGACTCTAAAATAACTAGAAATAAATTCCTCAAAGACACTGAAAGTCTGGAAAAAATATGCATAACACGCAAAATCCGAGCCCCGACCATGACCGAAGCGTTCGAAACCCTGCACGCCGCAGGGCGGATTGCCGACTCTAGCTCGCAAATATGGGTAAGTGAACCAAGAAAGTCTCACCAAGTCATCCCGGGTTCGATTCCCGATGGGGCCAGAAAATTTGTAGCTTTTCACATAAATGTCCCAGTTCATATAGCTGTGACTACTGAAAAGCCAACCTTCCTTCCTCTATCCACCTCCTCCTAGTATCAATAACTCTAACTATTACTAACTACTTCTACTAACCCCTCCAAGTGGNAACTATTACTAACTACTTCTACTAACCCCTCCAAGTGGGCCAAATTGTTGGTAAACCTAGCTAAGCGACCCACCTATTAACAATGATCTACCACCCAACTTCTATCTCCTATCGCTCTATGTAGATAAGCTTCAATAGCACGCTACATTTCCCATTTACAAATACTACAATACAGATGTAAGTATGAAATCCATGAGTAAAAGGGATACAATGGGGCGAGTTCAGAAAACATTTAAGGAAATTTATGTATCGTGACGAAGTGAACTTATGTAAGTTCACAACTTTGTGATCTGTCTTTTTTGTTATCAAAATAAATAAGAATATAAGTTTTAGAAGCGGAAGGATATTTCAGCCTGGCATGAATGAAGTGAAAACATTTTTGATTGCTTACAAATTATCGGATAAAACAACTGAAATTCTTATGTAAGGAAATGAATTGAGTACTTAGAACTTACCAAGAAGGGTATTGTTATACCTGTGGAGTTCAATAATGTTAATGTGTGGTACTTCAGTTGAAAATTTCCGTGCAACATAGGAACTTCTACTGTTTTATTGTCTTCTGTTTTAAAACTTCCCGTTTTCGTTGATGATGCTTCGAAACATTTTGACCAACCGGCTTTAAAATACGCTGCATTTACAAATAGCAATTTTGTATCTTCCTTAATTACATCTGAAAGAAAGTTACGAAATATCATTCATTGGTTATCATAATCGCTATAAAATTAAAATACAACTCAGGTATATTTCTTAATACCTTCAGTAAAGGTATGAAATTACCCTGTCATTTACCGGAGTCAAACAAACCCCGCTTTGTGTTGGACTTGTTCGACTTGTTCGACTTGTCTTGTGATATGTTACATTACTCATGATCATAGACTGAACACAGGTACATGCTCCCTCGCAGTGGCGGATATCTGTGGGTGGAGGGTGGGGCTAAGGGGGCTATAACATCCCCCCCATTGTACCTGAACTCTTACCAGATAAAATTGAGGTGGATAAATGGCATACTTTGAAAAAGTGTTACAAGATTAATAATTGTTATTAGTTATAATTGTTATTTTTATAAATAATACCAGATTAATAAAATTAATAATACTAATAATACCATGTTAATAACTTTAATAAATAATTGTTATTCTCATTGATAATACCAGATTGTTAATTGGTAATTAATTATTTGGTGTATCTCATTTAAGGTAATATTTACAAAATTTGTGTTGTAAAACCATAATTTTTNCCCCCCCCCCCCCGATTATGGTCTAGATCCGCCACTGCTCCTTCGTATCAATTAGCAGAGCTGTTTTTGTGTGATAACTGTACATTGCTTGATTTAAACAATGAGTTGTCCGGTATACGCCACCTTTTGCACGGAACACTCCACAAACGTCTGCCGCGGGGGATGGCCTAGCGTAGCTCCACCCATTCCAGACGGCATGCCACGACACCTACAAATGGTTGTTATAACCCGTGGAATAGCTACCTTCAGGCAGAGTCAGGTAACCGGGATATATCTTAACTAAATCCCTCTAATTCACTTCTTTGAAATTATATGACCCAGAACAATTTACGATAATGTTATCCATTAACCCTATATTAGGGTCAAGCCATGTCAAATGGCGTAGAGCTCCCCACTCGACCATCTTCAATTTTGCTGAAATTTTGTGTAGCTGTAAATTTGTGTTTTAAAGGACGTTCTGTGAAGTTTTAGCTCCTGATCTCAAATATTAGAGGCAGCACAGCCTTCTCTATGGAGGTCCTACTGACAACGTCTCTTCGGCTGCGAAGATTCTGCAAAGTTTCACGCTCTCTCGTAGCTATTCCAGATTAGCTATTGTGCTGAAATTTGACATAATAAATCAACTTTTGTCTAGTGAACATGAAAAAATTAGAATTAATGCACATAAAGCAACATACGGTCCACAATTTACCTCAAAGTGGCTCCGAAATCACTTTGCGCGATGTTTGCGCCATAATTTGACAACATATAACTATAGAAGTATAATCACCAGTAACTTGTTCTTTTACCTCAAGACTAATCAACCTTAAGAAATTGCACTGTTAAAGTATCAGATCAATAGCTTGCATATTCGAGAAAATATTTGACCACAAACTTGACGTAAAACATCAGAAAGCCAAATATGACCTATTTTTAAAGTCAATTATCTCAAAAAGGGAATTATTTAATGTAGTTTATTTTTATATCAATTGAAAGAGCAGATTTTTCTCTACTAGAATCATCTTGTTTTGTTTTGATGTTTTTTAGTTATAGCAGTAGAAATGCTCTGAACAGCCACTTTTTATCCCGTGCGATGGAAATTAATTTCATATACATAATTCTTGCGTTGGTCCATGGTGGCTCTGCCACTACCAGTTCTTAATAAGAATTGCAATTATAATCCTGTTGAAGATTATGAGCTTGTCAATTCTGTCAAGAATTGGTAACCCCATCGCCTAGGGGTCACGCCCGTATGTTGTTTTATGTGCATTAATTCTAATTTTTTCACGTTCACTAGAAAAATTTGATTTATTATGTCAAATTTCCGCATTATAGCTAATCTGGATGAGCTACGAGAGAGCGTGAAACTTTGCAGAATCTTCGCAGCCGAAGAGACGTTGTCAGTAGGACCTCCATAGAGAAGGCTGTGCTGTCTCTAATATTTGAGATCAGGAGCTAAAACTTCACAGAACGTCCTTTAAAACACACATTTACAGCTACACAAAATTTCAGCAAAATTGTAGATGGTCGAGTGGGGATAATTTTCAAAACTAGGCCACTTGACATGGAATGACCCATTACTAAGTGACAACTCGTTTTTCCTGTTCTAAGTTAGACGAAGACAATCAATTTTGTATCATTCTTGTAAGACATTTTTAGCAATACAGTGGAGCATCTTTAACTCGAAACCCGTTAACTCGAAAGCCTCTGTTAGACAAAGAAATTAGCCATTCCCTCCCGTTGAAGTACAAAAAATACTACAACTCGAATTATTTAGACGCTATAACTCGATCTGATTATGATTTCCTTGTGATGTATTATCCATACATATCACGCACTCTAACTCGAACTGCAAATCTTGCTGACTCCATTACACGAAAAAGCAATATGTAAACTTTTTGGTCTCTGTAAATCGAAATTATTTTCGCAAGACTCTTTAACTCCAAGCAATACTTTCATTGTCGTCAATAACCAATTCCAAAAAATGATTTTGTACTTTCATTGAAAGATGTAGTGATATCGAGGACAATATATTTAGTGCCTTGTTCGCAATCGAAAATACAATTGAATTGTCAATTGTGTTAATTCTTTGACTCAAAGAAAATTACAGATTTCTTTTAAAGCAGTTTTTAAAATAATCTATTGTAATAAAAGAATATTGAGGATTTTGCTACGCTCCACGTTGAGCCGTCAATTGTAATAAAAAAATAGTGAGGTGAATTTGGACAAATATTCGTAGGTTCAAATCCACACGTGGCGGCGCCAATTGTAATAAAAAATATGGAGGGTCCTTAAAAATGAAAACAATACAATAACTTACCTAACCCACTCGGCAAGCTTTCTCAGGAATACCAAATTTTCCCCTATATAAAGTAATTAAAAAGGAAGGTCGGGGTTCGGCCCATTTATTGTCGTGAACTATGCATTAATCTTTCTTAAAAGAAACACAACATTTACAAATATTGGTTTAATCATCTACTTATCAACACGCAAGTACATTATAACACGTCACAAATTTCATTAACACTTCTCCTGAAATACAACTTTTCAAAACTTCCCATTGATATTTTCCCCCAAAATACATGCTATTTACTACCATAAGATTACACATATTACAGATTTGCTCAATTGATCACTTTGCTTGGACTGAGTCCGTTTAACAGCTATTTAGGCCTTTGAGACTTTTACTAAAGTTCATTAGGCTGTTGTAAATACTGTCCATTGTTTTAAGCAACATAATAGTGATAAAGATATGCATGACACAAAAGTCTTCGGCCTACAACCACTCACACTTGACGAACCCTTACGGCAAGCTATGTTAGAATGTTGTAATCATTCGCCCAGAAGGGCAGTAATGTAACCGATTATTTTCAAGCCCACTCTGGGCTCTTTAATTCATTAAATTCTATTAATATTTTGCATGAGTTCATGTTTTTAACCTCTCACCAAGACCTATGACAGGGCAGTCCAAGCGAGTTACTCCAAATCTAAACCTGTGTGACACTCCCACCTTAAGTAGTATTTTCCCTACTCCTCTTTCCAAAATTAGGCGAACAAACTCCACCCCACTGTGACGTATCTTAACTTCTCTAGCCAATTACCAACAATTATGCTCTCACATGACTTGTCTCTGATTGGTTTAACTATCTGTGACGTGTTTTTACTTTCGACCAATAACAAAGCTTATTCCAACTAACACTATTCCACTCTGTCTTGGTAATTTTCCATAACTGTCATTTCATTGACGATGCACAGATCTGCGACGCACTCCTTTTCATAAGGCTCTATTCAGTACTAAAGGAAACATCAACCCCCTTGCACTCTGACAATAACTTGAGTTTGACGTGTCTGCCAAACGTCGCTCTTACCTCCTTTCATTTCAAAACCCCTTCTTATTTTGCGCAGTCGCTTCTCTGTCCACTGTTATGTCTCCCATCGTTCACTACCGTCCTAATTAAGTGTCCTTCTGGCGACAGAGTCTCTGCACAAGCCTGCATTCATCCCCGAACAAAGCTCAGTCCCCTATGATTCCTCACCACCTACCATCCACTTATTTGTCTATTTGAAATTAGCCAGTTCTCCTTCAGAATTTCTAAGACGTAATATTACAACTACCCGTTTCTTCTGCATTTTGACAGCGTCTGGTCAATCGCTTCTCACAGTTACTGTCATTTCTTTCTTACGTTATTTCTCTCGAAAATTTCTACAACGCACTTCGAGACGCAACAACCGTCTATGTTTGACCCACTCAGCAGCGCTCGAAACACGCGCCCCAGTGAAAACCGTCTCCCCACTCCACTCTCTTTTTGTTCCCCTAGACAAACCCTTGTACCAGCGACCTCACCTGCGTTCACCCGAGGGCTAAATTACTGGGTTTTTTATACTCGCGCATATCCAGCCTCGCGACTACTGGATCTTTCCCTTATTTTATTTTCAAATTTTTATAATAAAATAGTAATAAATAGTTATTTATTACACTATATGCGTGTAAATATGTAAAATACAAATGTATTAAAATACATCTGAATAAGTCGAATTTTTATTTTCTCATTACTATAACTTGAATAACATATGTCTCTATAAGTTGAAATTGATAATGTTAAAAACCTTATCTAAAAGTCCGCTATAACACGAAAACTCGTTAACTCGAAATTTATATCCTTTCCCCTGAAGTTCGAGTTAAAGAGGCTCCACTGTATACAGCGAAACTCTACCCAATGTGAAACCCATGGGTAAATCTTCGGACCTGTTGTGGGCAATTTTACTTAAACTCACAACTTCTGAGTATTCGAGCAGGAATGTTTCCATCGTGAACAACCGCATGAAAATTGCAATGGACTCGAACCCAGGACTTCCTGATATGGCCACAGATGTGCTGCCCACTGCATTACCCGCCTCGACTCCCATACACCGTAACAGGCCAGGTGTTTTCACTCTCACTGGTGACGATATCCCGAAGTCAGTAATGTGGACGTGAACTGTCCATGATGGAAAATCTTGTCATTGGAAGTGAATGTGCTAAGAGAAGTGTTATTGCTTTATGAATAATATAGAATATAATTACTTGCTGCCAGAAAATCTTTGAATGTTCCTTTCGAGTATTTGTCCATCCACTGGTTGACTGACTTGCGTGCAGCATCGGTGACTTTGAAATCCACTTCTTCAGCGTCACCCTTAAAGTGTGTCACGCACATTTCTCTGAAGGGTTTCTTTATCCGAACGGCTCTGTTAGCGTATACTTTGTTCAGTAAGAACAACTCGATGTTTTTCGCGCTCTGAAAAATAGATATGAAAAAAAAAAAAAACTCGACTATCCTCAAATATATGATCACATCAGTCAAGTCAGTGTTAGTCAGCAAGGTCTTGTCTCATGCTGTTCTCATAAAGATAGGTGTTAATATCTTATAAGGTAGACTCTGCAATTAACGCCAACTGTTAAATAACGCCCACTTTTCAGAAAACATATTTCTTTCTTTATGTATGACTTGCGTCACAGCTCACGCCTACGTAATCTACACCCATTGGAACACTCTAGCTCCAACGCAAGTCGCTCGCATCACTACATTGCCAGTAACTACAGTGCCTTAAGGACCTCTTTGACATAATTTTCTAAAATAAAAAAGTAATCACAAAATTTTATTATAAAATAAAATGCCGATCTTAGAAAAGTTGTTAAAATGAATTATAAAAGAAGTTTCAAGTTACGTTACATGTTTTATGAAGTTTGATTTTTGTTAAATTTAATTTTGAATTGTTACATTCCTTTTATGTTTTATAAGACTTTTATGTTTTATAAGATTTATAAACCTTAGGAATGTATTTTTACGTTCAGCACCTTATTTATCGAACAAGCAATAATAAACACACTATTTTCAATAACATCAAATACAAAGTTTTGGGAAGGTGTTGCAGACATGGAAAATTCCAATAGTTACATCTCATAACTAGTAATTTTTAATGTATAAAATGATGTTAAATATTTCTATCGAATTGTGCATTTCATTTAAATAGTATTTACAGAAAAAAATGAATTAAGGTTGGCGTTATTTACCTCGGGTACCTTATATTTTACTAGCTTATACGTATATATACCAGGAAGTACTACTCACGTCTCGTTTAACAATGAACGGCAAGAGAAATGTCAGCACACTTGAACGCGTTGCAAATCACACAAAGTGGTTCAGAATATAATAGCCATTTTTTCACTTACGCAAAACCACGTTCAACCTTCGACCACGCATTGTTTTATACACAGCAGAATGGAGCTGAATAACCACCTCGCCAAATGAAAACATAGTTCTGCTTATCACTTATTTGTGGTTACATACTAAGTTTTAAATGTTTAAATTCATTGATCATACGATCTTGGCATTTTGCTGAAGACAACAATATAAAATTTATTCCTTAAAAATGTGCTTGGTCTTTTTTAGCAATGTTTCCAAAAAATGTTAATAACTCGTTATATTTTGCATATAGAAGTTCGAAATTTTGAAATGTTGTTACAAACATAATGGTAATCATTTGTTGAATAATAATTATTTTTCATACTTTTAGTTTATTGTATACAAATTAGTAAAGACGATGTATCGGGAAAAACTGAGAATTTTTTTTTTGTTGAAACATTCCTGCTATTTTAAAAGTATTATTCATTCTTAGAACTATTATTTCTTTAAGTATAAGCACAAGAACATGAAAAACTTTATGGTGTTAATATTAGGTACGTTTGCTACATCAGAATAGCTTTTAGCCGAAAAATTTTATTACAAAATATTATTTTCAGACACATAAAACTTATCTATAACTTTACATTAATTATAAAGAATTAAAATAATTTACAGCATTTATTAAATATGTAAATAACTCTTCATTAGATATATGTAAACTTCTCCAAATGTTTTCAATCAAATACGTTTCAAAATTGATAGTGCACATTCTGCCAATTCTTCGTCTCAAATCTCTTTTGATTTTAGACCACGTTGCTTCAATGTTTTGAGTGTGAATGAAGCGATTAGCAGGATGTACTAAATTCTGTGAATGGTTCACCGTCAAATGACGGTATCCAGTAGCTTCCAATATCTGAGTGTTGTACCCTTTTCAACCATCTGTTAATATTGTAGAACCGGGCTCGACGTTATCCAAAATAACATTTGTTAGAGTTTTTCCGTTTCTTTGTGGCACAATTCGTAAGAAACATTTTTTTTGAATTTCTGTCGATCACACCAAGAACCCACTTTGTTTTCGTGATTCGTCCTCTATTATATTTCCTTCTTCCGAGTGCACTTTCATCAATTTCTATTGTACTGTACTCTCCTCCCAATTTTGAACTGGTTTTTATCAACCAAGATGTCAGCAGTTAGAAGAATGCGTCTAACAACTTCTGAACTGTAGCGTTGCACAACCCCGTGTCCCTCATAAGCAAATATTTGGGATATTTCAAAATCCAACCTATCAAAAGTAATATGGTTTTCTGGACTCGACAATTTGTATTCGAAAAAAATGTGCCATTTCGAACAGAATCCTTCTTTCTGAAGTTCCTGTTATTACGTCTTAAAATTGGATGTTTTGCTTTTCCTGTAACGAAGTTCATAAGATTCTACATACTTATAATTTACGTATATGTATGTACAAACGTTTCAATATTCTATACGACCGTATATAGACCATTTATTTATTTTTCGTAATGTTTTCATTACAACATTTCCACTCTTCATTCAGTCTTCGTGAGTTATTCTCTAAATAAATTTACTCTACTTAGTTACATGATGTAGTCATTCACAATCAGTTAAAATCAACATTAAACAATAAACAAGCATACTGTAAACAATCCTAAATATAATTTTTTGGTGTCCGATCTTAAATGTAAACTGTGGATTGCCTTTGTAGAGAAACGTTGTAGAAAAAAATTGAGGAAAAACAAAGTAATATTTTCTGAATGGTCGAAAACAATATTAGAAAAAAATGGTCTAGTTTTAAACCAAACTACATTATTCAAGATTAGTTGTAACCGGTGGTACACGGTTGGTTTTGTTGTTGTTGTTGTTGTTGTATTTCTACCTTCTTATAATTAATGTGCACAAAAATATCACAAAACAAAGAATATCTCAAATACTTTGGAAGGTAGCGTGATAAAAGTAAAGAAAAAAAGGGAGAAAATCACTTCTTACACTAATTCACAACCTTATACTCGAAATGTTTAAAATATTTTCTTAACGAACCTCGACAATACATAATTTTCACGTGAAACGTATTTAAGTTTTCAGATAAAAATATTCGTGAATTTATTAATCAATAATTTCGCACTTAATGTATCTTAAATACAAGTTCTACAAGACAGTTTATTGACACGAACAAAATTAGGGCAATTCCTTAAAAACGAAAATTAATGTAAAAAATGAATGATGTATAACTTATCGTTAGATTGTACTGTACATTAGAGTGAGGTTTTTCCACACGGAGCACATGTTTCTTTGTTCCACTATCAGCTTAAAATGAACTAAAAACTGAATCACCCCGATTCGGTTCATATAATTGTTTCACAGTGCTTACAACTGTTCTCTTTAAAAGTTATCATAAGAGTGACTTCCTAACAAGTTTAAGTAAGAATAATTGTGTGTTGAAATTTGTCCCTTAAACTGTTTCGATGGGGGCATATACCTGAGACTCCTCAAAGGAATATAAGGGTCCCAGAGATTCTCACCGAGGACAACTTTCGGGTTGTCTGGAGAGGTCTTCCTATTGTTCTCAGCGCAGGTACGTTTGCCCCCATAAGAATAGTTTTTAGCCATTATTTTTTCTATGACTTTTTGTGCCTTCTACAGCAGTTCAAAGTGAGAGGTCAATAATAAAAAATCCGATAGTAGACTACGCTTTTTGTACTGTACTGACCCTTCCATAAAGAGTGAGACATGATTCGAGATCTTAAGTGCTTTCCTCTTTCACCTTGTATTGACTATACTATTTGCAAACTAAAGTGATGTGTAACTTCTTAGAATCTTTGCCGGTTCCTCCATCCCTAATGAACACCGTTCAGCCTCTCCGGGATACTAGTCTCCAACTCTACCCAAAAATTCGACAATGTTACTTTATTAAATTTAACGTTTTATTACTATTAAAATATAAGATTTGTATTCTGTATTAAACTGCGAATAAAACAAGTTCAAATGCAGTATAATAAAATTAAAGAGGATAGAATAAATTGAAGAAATAGCGTCACCTAGACTCTTGATTGTTTCGTAATTATATAGTTTAGATTTCCTTTTCCATTTTCTTTTTAACTGTACGTAGATTGCAAGAATATAATTAAAATTGTAATAAAACATCAAATTAACAAAGTAACATTGTCGATATATCGGGTCTGGTAGGTGACCAAGAGCTTAACCCTGGAGTGGCCGAACGGTGTGTTCATAAGGGGTGGAGGGGCCGGAAGAGTTCGGGGAAGCTGCCAGACGCCACTTTCGTTTGCAAATAGTTTAATCGTTCCAGTCTGGGATCGACGATACTAATTTAAGGAGAATTCTATTTTTATTATAAATTGCTCGAATCAACGCTTATAAAGGTTATGAATATTATCACGCCATTGTTATAGTACTCTAGATACTGATTAAATTCCTTTTTTTATCATCATGTGGTTTTTGCATATTTTTGTTTCTAATGGTTTATTTCTAACTTACACAACCTTGGTACGGTTGTGAACATTATCTCTGTAGTCCCATCCTGTCCCGGGGTTTTCTCCGGTTTTCCTTCGGGTAGTGGCGGATTTCCTTGGGCGGGAATGTTATTAATACTTTTGTTTTATAAATCTCTAATGTTTACTGCACATATATCTTCAATTAATCTTGTAACAATAAATGGATAACAGTACGTATTTATTAAGTAACTTCTTTTGTAGGTATAAAATCAGCCACTTCCCTTGGGCCCTTGATTGGAATTGATGGGATGGTCCCTTGCTTGTTTCCGGTGTACCTTGGTTTATTATCCCCCACGTGGTCATACGCAGATTGCAACCGCTTTTTTGACACCGTTTACTTTTATTGGACTGTCTCGTACTTGCATGAACTCCATGAGTTTGTCCATTCCTGTTATCGCTCGATCCACGTCCATTGAGGTCAAGCGGAGCGCTTTGGCTAATTGTGTGGCGGTAGTAGATTCGCATCCCGCCCAAGCCATAATTAAGAGGATGGACATGTTGAATGGCGAGATGAGCACGTTACCTGGAGCCTTTCTAACTTCCTGTAAAATAGGTGACAAATTTTACGTCAAGGAGGGACTAGCTCTAGCAGGTAGTCAAATCACTGAGAAGTAAATTTTTTCTATATGTTTTATAATACAACGTTATGAATTATAATGATGAAAATGTAGTATAAACAAAATTCACAAACTCGCTTGACACGTATGAAATTCAAAAGAACACGTAAGAACATGGCGGCAGAGCGCAACAATTATGTGATTCATGCGTCTTTTCTCGGAAAAAGTGAAGAAAAAGATAAACTTCGTATTTCAGTTACAATAACCCTTAACAAGTTTCCTTCGAAATTTCAAATAATTTCTTCGACCACTTTTTCCGATTTCCGTGCAAAAGACATTCGAAGAATTCACATTTAATAGTATACATATTGTATGCAGTGAAATCTTGTTTATCCAGACATCCTGCTTTTTCATATCAGTTGTATTGTCAAATGAATTTTTTTCTTCACAATAATTCTGTACAGATAAAGAAAAGTTTACACAAAATAGTTTGTCCTGTATTACGAAGAAGTAATTTTATTCTACGTTTTTTAGATTTATTATTTCAATTGGTAACATAAAAAATTATGCGTTATTTATAGGGTTTAGTCGAGATAGATGGGGAGATTTGATCGGCCATGTACGATACACTCCCCGATTATATTTTCTTAATACTCTGTCTTTCAAAAGACGTTCATCATCTAATTTTCATATAACATGCATGCCTAGTGTTAGATCCAGAACACTCTTTATCGTTTATTTCCTTATTTTATATCAATTATTCTGATCTTTTCTCATTTAGCTCCGACAAATATGATTCAAGTGTTTTTGAATTGTTAGTTTAAAATTGTGGTATTTAGTATGTTTTCACTGCTTAGCATAGCCTTTTTTTCACTTACTTTCAAGTAAAAAAAAAAGAACTTACATACATCCTTTACAAAGGATGTTTTATCTCGTTGCGGTCAGATAAGGACCACGAATGACGATTGTCAATAAGGCTCAGTTTTTTGGGAAAATTTACTCACTAGACACATCGTGAATTTTACCGAGATCGGGGGAACAGCGTCTAGATAGGATCCAGATTGCTGTATCCGAGTGTTACAACCGCGGTTGTTAACCGCAGAGGGAGGTTGTTAACCGCAGAGGGTGAACTTTTCATACATCACAGTTATTTAAACTGAGACATGGAAATGAAAAGCTACAAATTTTATCTGGCCCCTCCTGAGAGTTGAATCCGGGATGACTTGGTGACGAGCGATCACGCTGACACCGTAGTCACGGAGGGGACACATCCTTTATAATTTAATACAATATTTTATTTAGCATGATAATATAATTCCTGACTACTTAATATTACAGGCGGACTATCTTTAGGATTCGGTCAGGAGACAAAAGAAAAATGCACTAAATAACTCACCAACGTTTCGGATATATTCTAACCATCCTCAGGCTTTGTTACAATATTATTAAAAACATCATTGCGTTTTTTTTGTACAGTGTAACATGCCCTGAGCATGAAAAGAATATAACTGGAACGTTGGCGAGTTGTATAGTTTTTTTATCCTGACCGAATTCTCAAGATAGTGCTCCTGTTTTATCTAACATGTTAAACCATAGCAACTAAACTGCGAGTTCTCTATGAATGGATAGGAGAAGAGGCATTCGACTTGATGTGTGCTTAAAAATTAAATTAGTCATAACTATACTTCTCAACTTTTTGTTTAGCAACAGTTTTGTACTTACATTGAAAAGGTTGAAGGCGAATTCATTTATTCCTTTTGCAACCGGCGATTTGTCATCAGACATTTTTGCGAACACTTAAGAACCTAGAATTAAAAAATAATTCACGTGTATTACCAACATGATTATTTGAAACAAGAATCCTTCATTGTATACTAAACCTTGTTAAACCGAACCCTCGTGATATGAACATCCCCTCAAAATATAAATAGTCTCCTAAAACTGGACCAAAGTACACTAATTTCCTCTATTGTCAATAACAGGCATGTAAACGTAGACTTCCGCGACCGGTGTCAGTATAAATTTGTTTGTCAGGGACAAATCGCGTCTCAGTAGACATAACTACTAACGTTTGTGTCATCTTGCTGTGGCCTTCTTCAGGGCAATGTCAGAGTTCTGCAGACCTAAGTCAGTGTCGTACTCGGCTGCGGACTCTCCTCGCGACTTGGATAGCTCTGAAGAAGGCCACAGGAAGATGGCCGAAACATTGGTAGTTAAGTCTGCTGAGACGCGGTTTGTCCCGGGCAAACAAATTTATAATGATATATATACACGTGAAAAATTTATTTTTGTTTTAAATCAAATTTTCTTCATACAACATTTATGCTTCTCAGCATTTCTTGATTTTTCGTTGAAGATGCATTACGCAATGATACTAAGAACCATGAACGCTTCTTCATGGTAGATTTTCATCTCGTATCTGATTCAAAAGACTACGAATTCGTTTAGTACTATTCTGGGCTTTTTTAGTCTGCTGAAAATACGCCAATCACTCCCTTAATACACTTTTTCTGGAAATTTACTTTTTACAATATGCTTTCTATATCGCTTATTGGACATTTTTATAACGAAATATGTACTTACCAGCTGTTCACCCACGTTACCCGGAATTCTTTTTACTTTTTAGACCAGTTCTCTTTTACTCACGAAAAAATAAAAGTTATCTGCATTGTAAGATCAAGATAATTTTTCTAGCTGCTTTTTTTCATCATATGTGCGGCATCCTAATTTTGCAAATTTATAATACTACAAAGTTAATAAAAACTTGATTGTATGCACCATTTTCAGTTTCACCTGCAGCAGCGAGAAGAAATAAATCTTTGGATGAATCTTCCCGTGAATAAGCAACGTTCTCCGTGAGAGAAACAAATCAATCGAAACGTCACCAATTTGTCTAGCTCACCAATTCACACTTAGCGAGGGATATTTAACCCCTGTACGTGCTGAACTTGTATTTACACGGCATCACGCCACTGTTTATCCGAAAAGTCCCGAATGTGGATAAAAACCGTCTTTTTCGATTAAATATTTTTACGTGACTCTTCCTTCCCTCTCCAAACATGAGGTTTCTGAGCTTCCCCCGTTTAATCCCAATGGTGACCCAACTCTCACATAACATCGGAAGTGTCTCTATTCATTTCTGCATCTCAGATAGAACCCGCTCGTCGGGAGCCGCGCTGGTCGAATTTTCGCTACCTAGGCGAGACAAAGGTGGCAATGCGGTTTCACCATTTCACTAAAATGCTTGTAAAATCTAAGTCACTTGTCCAACTTTTACGATTTTTAAAGATGTATTTAATCTTTGTTAAAACAAGAAAAACTCATTAAAATTAATGATGATTGATGTTTCTTCTTCTAGAATTACAATACTTCAATTTAAGAGAGTAACTCTTCTATTTGTAATCAAGGTTGGACAAATTAAATTAACCTTTGTAGATAGACATATACTGTCGCGGACATTTTTGTAGAACACTTTGAAATGAACAATATTTATAGTTGTCACCTCTCTCTAACCGTGTAGGCAGCGTTAGAGAACATAGGTCATTTTCTTGATTTCACCGACATTTATGTTCAAAATTATTTTCTATCCTCTTTTACGCATTCTTTAATCGTTTTCATGAACATCTTACTATATCCCTCTCAAGTTTCAACTTGGCCGGTTCAGTTGTTTAGTCGTGATTAGGTAGTAAACAAGACAAACACATTTTGACATTTATGTATTAGTACAAATTATGTTTTCTTAAGCCTCAGGAAATATCTCCAGATGCTTTGATTCCTGTGAGAGAGGTTGTGACGTTTTCTAAAATAGAACTAAATTTCTTAGATTTAGGTCAGAAAATAAAATTGTTTATTGATCATGCTCACAAAAATTATCAATTTTTTCAAAATCTTTTCTTTACTTTCCATCCATTAGCAAACTACCTATATATCACACAAATTAGTGCTTTAAATGCGTGACTGACGTATGTTGCTGATGTAATATAATGTCATATTATCAATTTGTGGTGGTGGAGGAGATAGTTTGCCAATTCAAGATTAGATAAGATATTTAAACTCAGTTTTTTTTATAATAATAAATTGTTAGGAGTAGGTTGAGTTAATAAAAATGTTGATAATGTATTTTTAATGTATGCAAGTTAAAATTTTATTTGTTATTTTTTGTAATTTTCATGTAATTAAAATGTTTCTTGTAATTAAATTATGTTATTATCTGTTTGCTTTGATCGTATTGCATATTGAACTGATACGAAATATAAACGTTGGTAATGTCAATAAGCATCTTATATTCTGGCTTAATCCCAAGAAATTTGAATGCTATCTTCAATTATCTTGATAAAATTCATTCGTTTTTTCACGGCTACCAGAAAAAATAAATGTATCGTAAGTCTTACCTGTTAGAGTAGAGATTATGATGACAATGAATTGCACACAGAAGTGTGGAGATATAAAATTATAGATTATGGACAGGTTCCATAATCATAGTTTGCTATTTAGATGTGATTTCACATCATGAAAAAATTATTATTCATGATTCTTCATGACTAACCTAGAAAGAGTAGAGCTAATTAACATCCTTGAGTTCGAAGTGTCAATATTTTAAAGAAATATTTAAAGAACATCGTCATATTATAGCGTTCAATATGATCATGTCACATTACGTAATCCTCAAGAAGCCATGAATACAATATTTGAATTTCAGCTTACTTAGAAGAATTTTCATTCGTCATCTTACCTTGATGTTAAAACCATGTGTTGACATTCTTCACTCGTGAAGAATATAAATGGATTAAACTTTTCCAGAGTCATCTGGTAATGTAACAGAATATTATACTCCATATTTTATTCCATTTTCTCGGAGGGAGTGAAGGAAGGAAGACCTACTTGATCAAACTAATCATTATCGTATGTATACGACCTCCGCATTCCACAGGGAAATCACGAGAAAATCATGCGTTCAATTCGATGATGTCTTTGGGGCCCTCCCTGGGATGGTGGTCGGAAACCGAACTACATCCCGGGTGAGATTGATTCTAAACCAAGGAGACTATACACCGGAGATGGCACTCATGGATTGGGGACATGAAGTAATATTACAATAGAAAGGAAAAGTAGGGTGGCATCATCTAGGGGGAGTTTCATCAATTAAATCGACAACCACGCGCGGGTGACCGGTATAAAAACTACTTGCTCGTTAGGTTAGCAGGTCTAGCAGTTCCTTCTGCATCTAAGTTCTTCATTCATTGCGTAAATAGTTCGCTTCCATAAGTTTTATTACTTACCTTACAAATTCAAACAGGTCACCCTAATTACAGTTTTTGGAGAAGGCAAAGTAAAAGAACAATACGAACATATATTTCAGTAATGTACATACAAAATGTATTCTAAATTTTTTTATACATATTACATTATCTAGACATATTCAATAACATTAGAAAACATTCTGCAACGTTGTAGAACATACACAAAGATGTAGAAAAACTTGTGCAATAACACTATAATATATTCTATAACATTGGAATCATATACTGAGATATGATGAAACATACCGGAAAACGTGAACTCAAACACTTCTTACTTGCGCATTTTGTTTTACAAAGTCAAGTGGCAGCAACGTGCTCACATACTCGCTCAATTCGCGCGATTTCCATTGTTTATCATCATAAAATACTTCCACTGCCTACTTCACCTCGCTAACTCTCGAATCTCACCAATTTTAGTGAACTTCTTTGATGACATTGATGACAGAACTGGAAACACAACTTCCTGCAACAGTAACTCTCTCTTTCGAAGACATACTGTAACTAATAAAAAAGTAGTTAGAGGGACCCCTCCTAAATGTCACTACGGGTAAAAAGACACCAGTGTCCCTCAAATTGGAGTCTTGCAACTCCCCTCCTGTTGTTATGGTGGGGGTAAGTACGAAAAGCGTCGTCAGCCCACGGGGCAACATGAATCTTCAGCGCCTTCTCACGCTGGTTTTTGTAACTACTTCAATGGCAGTTCCGCTCTGTGTGATGCTCAGCTGATCGCTGGCGTCAGTTGACAATAAACATAACA
Organism: Laupala kohalensis; assembly: GCA_002313205.1. NCBI lineage: Eukaryota > Metazoa > Arthropoda > Insecta > Orthoptera > Trigonidiidae > Laupala > Laupala kohalensis. The sequence continues at coordinate 25,725 of NNCF01132400.1, read as the reverse complement.
GGGCAAATAAACAGAAGTATAAACACAAATTTAAAAAATACAGAAACACAAACGTGTTATAATATTGTATTGTTTAAACCAGATAGATTTTCAGTGCCTGTGCATAAATTCAAACTCCAGTGTGTATTTTTATAAATATCATTTCTGATATACATGTTTGTAATAATTAACTTCTGTGTTCAAAGTTAGAGTATTTTTCCAATCCATCAAGTGATCATTATTAATGCAATGTGAGGTAACTACACTTTTTTCTACTGATTTTAAATTTACTTTGTGTGCCTGGATTCTAGTTTTTAACACTCTTTTTGTTTGACCTACGTAGCAAGCTTTGCAATCTTTAGATTTTATTTTGTATAGTACGTTGTTAGTATCTATGTAATCTTTCATATCTTTCCTTTTCGTTATCAAATTATTCCTTTTATTTTTAAATGTTGAAATCAATTTCATATTCTCAGACTTAAGTAATCTATGAAGTGAAGGAGTTATAAACTTGTTATAAGGAAACACTGCATATATCATATTATCTAGTGGAGGTTGCGTTAGTTGTTTCCTGTTTTGAAGGTAGTACAATCTATTTTTAATATTTTAACAAATTCTATGGAATAGTAATTAGCGGAAAGTATGTTACGCACTATTAACTAGAATCCAGGACGGCGTGAATCCACGTCGAAACGTAGAGAGCTATTCACAAAAAAATTAAATATTTGTCCATTTAAGGTCGTAAATTTTTAATTATTTATTTAATTAGATTACATAATGGACGTTAATAGTAGCAGAATTAATAATTATTATTTACTTAAAAATAAAAATAATAATAATTATTAATTACTATTAATAATAAAGTAATAAAATTAATAAAATAACAATATTTAATTAGTTAATAAACACGAAAAATTTGCCACGTGTACTTGATATCAACAGCATACAAGTACTCGTGCTATTGTATTTAGAAGCACATGACCCTTTCCTATCAAGACATATGAATGTGAAGTAGTTAGAATAACCAGCGTGTGATGGCGCTGAAGATTCATGTCCCCACGTGAGCTGACGACGCTTTTCGTACACATAGAAAAGGCTACCCCACTTCATGAGTGCCATCTCCTGTGTATAGTCGCCTTGTTCTAAACAGTATATTAAAATATTGCGGTACCATAGCCTTCTATAGTAAAGAAAGCTATGGAAGTGCTATACAAAGAACAGGCTATCTTACGTTAACTTTGAGTTACTACACTCTAATTGTTTTAATTTACTATAGCGTGGCAGGTATTCCCAGAACTACGCGAGTTTGTCTTACACTGCCCCGAGAATTCTTTTTTGAAATGTAATGCATATGGAATTTCTTGTAAATAATTTGAATCTCTACGGATAATTTATGAATCCTCGCGTGATAGTTTTTTGTGTCATTTATTTTTTTACATATTTTATTTGCGATAGTGGTGGAACCTTTCACAAAGAATTTCTCTATTAGTTAAATAAATTATTTTTTTATTATAATAATTCAAATTCCGACGCTAGAAATTTGTTTTTCCCGGACAGTTTACACTATTTGCAGGTATTTTTCTTTCCGTTAACGAGTTCGTTACATCGGTTTTGCTCCTTGTATTTAGACTGTTGACACTGAAGAAAAATTGAAGATGAGATTGATTTATTTCTCTTCAAAAAACCTTGATTCATATATTCATTTTCCTAAAAAGGTTCTAAAATGATCCTACTCGGGAAGAAAATCACGCTAAATCACATTTTTGTCTTAAAATTCCTCTATTATATAAGGTTTTTTTTCAAAATCGTTGGGACTACTTTCGAGAAAGTATCCAGAAATATACTTACTTGCTCGCATTACACTTCAATTGCTCATTTTTCTTGTAGTATTCCAGTTACACTTCGCGCATATCACTGTGTTCTCTACAACCGGCATAGTCACACAATCAGGAGGTTTTCGTTTCTTCTCGGCTCACCAGTGATCACAAGAGCGACAACGAGCACGTGCTTAAAGGCCCGACCTCACTATACAAACTTCACGACAAACTGGGATTATCAGACCTTAATATTCGGTTTCTGGGGGGTGAATTCTCTGAGGCGCTGGAAAAAACTAGAAGGGGATCCAGAAAATTTATTTACATAGTGTGTTTTATATCGCGAATATGATCTTTCTTCTATCTTAGTTTCAGTACACGGATAAATAATTTTAATCGCAACTTATTTGGAATTTATAAATCGAAATTCGGCCAAAATAAGCAGACTATTTCCTTCACAAAATGTCAATTTTATTAACAAATTTTGAAAACACATTTACAGTAATATTACACGACGTTTCGATATCGTTTGGCATCATCGCTCACACGTTTTGTATTGAATTTGTAATTGTACACCTAATGACGATACCACACGGTATCAAAACGTCGTGTGATATTTTTATTGTGATCTCAAAATTTATTAATTAAATTCACATTATTTGAAGAACATATTATTTTGGTCGAATTTAAATGTATTAATTTTACGCGCAGACACAATGTCTAATCTTATTTGCAATTTGTTCAAATTGAAAAGGCTGCACATATCGACTTGACGAATAATTCTATCAGCCATACATTCATTGACATACATCCTCCAATAATAAAGGGTACTAATTCGAGGACAGCACGACGCAAGAGAATAAACAAGTCATTCACGTCACCAGGTCCAATTGACAGCGTTCTCACCTGGATATCCTTAGTACTCTAATTCGATGCTGCCGGAAACCTCAAGACAGTGGATGAAGCGGAACGTTCGAAACGTACTGTGTCCTATACTCCTGTTGAAAACGCAGAAAATAGGTCAAGACTATGGATAATACCCAAATAAGTTGCAATAAAAGCAACCCAACATAGTTAATTAAATCCGAGAACAACGGAGAAACAATTTATTGAGTTTTATCACGGCCCACGTGTTATCAGGAGTAGGAGTAGGAATAGGAGGAGTTGGTAGGAACCGTTAGTAATGGTAAGAGTAAGTGATATTAGGAGTAGTACGATGTGAATAGAAGGAATGGGGTTCGTTTTCAAAAGTCACACCTATCTGAACATTTGAAGTGAAAAACTTCAATTATTTTCTGTGGCCCTGCCGAGAATTGAACCTCCAGTGGCTCGTTGGTGAGCAAAGCATGATAGTCCTGAACCATCCGAGTTTTTCCATTTCCTATCAACATAAATGACACCTGTATAGTTATTCTCAGATAGAACACATTTTTACAATGTGTGGGATAGAAACCTGCCACAAATTTCAAAACTATTGCGATGGACTTTAAGTAGAAGATTTAAGATAGAAAGTCGTTTTCACATATAGAGAAACTGAACGTNAACTATTGCGATGGACTTTAAGTAGAAGATTTAAGATAGAAAGTCGTTTTCACATATAGAGAAACTGAACGTGAATTTTAGTGATGTAGCATCTGTAATTATAATAATCTGATGTATTATAGTGATACGTGCTCAATCCCTCCAAACCTTATCGCCTCTTTTTAGGGATGTATTTTTCCCAGATCACATTACCAAGTAGCATTTTCCTATAACATGCTACTAAAATATTCCTCAAACATGCAGATAATATTAATTGGATGAATTAAAAATTTAAATTAATTCGTAACTAATTCTCTGGGAGATTTACTTTTGGTGTAGTATATCAAACATTCTCCTTTCCCGTGCATTTTTATTTATTGCCTGGTTAATAAATATGTTTGTTAACATGCAGTGTTCATTGTCTACGTAAAAAAATTTAACACATTTTTCAGTGCTCCTTGTTTTGAATAACAATTAATTTAATACTCTTTCGTTAAATTAAATACAGTTGTTTGCAAGACATATAAAACCAATAACAAATCAACTTAACTGAATAATAACACCCATTTTTATGAATTATTTAGAAATACGTCATGGTATCTACCACTAAATATCACAATTCAACATGTATTATTAAGTTACTGTGGGATTCGTTACTCTCCCAAGAAATAAAATATCTGCCTCTTTTTTCACTATGAAGACGAACGGTCGGTCAGCCGTGAAATCTACTGGCTCGCTCGACAATCTTGTTTGTTGACTTTCCCCTGTAACGAATCAGAAAGTTAGCAAGCGAGAAAAGATATTGAAACTACAGACTTAAATATGATGCAGATCAAAAATTTAATGTACTGATTGTCCGAAGGGGACAACGAAGTTTGGTGTCTCTGTCTCTCTCCATCGATTTGGGTGGAAGATCTTTAATCCCCTCTCCCACAGCTGACTGTTGCGCAGATTTTGTTGCGTACGATACCTTCCCGCAATACAACAGGATGTGCGTGTGAGATATAGTGGAATAAGATAAGCTGTGCCCCTCCCGAGCATGCGCATTGCAAGCCAATCACATTCCAGACATTTGTAGGAGCGGGTGTATTAGGATATTGCTTCACGCCAATCGTACCTACTACACTGTCAAATATATTACATAAATCTGTACAAATCTTTTAACTTCCCTCCAAAAATTCCTTTGCTGGTCAACGTCCCCTTCCACCTCGATGCGAAGTGGCGCACCCTACGCGAGAGCGAGGACGATACCAAACTCTCTTCTGATTTGTCACGAACAATCCACGGCAGAGATAATTGGGTATATATCATTTTTAAGTATATGATTGAAACTTGTCGCAGTATTCGTTTCTTTTGAGTGAGGTGTTTTGTCTGATCAAGGATCTGAAGTGGATATCTCAATTGACTTCTTTGACAATTAAATTCTCTTTGACAATCTCAATGGAACCGGCAATAGGGGAAATTCTGTGAACGATGTCTGATTTAATTCTTTGCTGGCAACACAGATTGACCCAGTAAAGATTGAACGTTTTGAAATTCTTTTCAAGAAATAAAATTAGTGTGACATTTTGGGAGTATTCAACCATTCCCCGGGAGTCATCGCCTTGTGAAATTATCAATCTGCAACTTCATGAAGCTTCATGAAGCTTTAGTGTGACATTCTCAGCTATTTTAGATAATGATACCACAGAACTTGAACTTGCTAGTTGCACATGAACAACACTCATTTTATTTCATTACTTACCTGATTTAGAATCTTCACATGTTCCATGCTCTGTTATTCCAAATACCATCTTATGAAAGATATCGTCTGCATATATTGGCTCGGTAACCATATTTGTTAGTTTTGCATTTTTTCCAAAAATATCTTTGACTCCAATCTGAAAATCACGAGAAATGTAGAATTAATATTTCATACAGATTTTACAGTGACCCCCTCTAATTCGTCAAAGGATTCGAAGTCTTGTGTGATCCACGGCCTATTGTACAAAAATACAAGGACATAGTAAGATTACCTAGGATAGTGAAACTGATGAATATTATATCAAAATTTGGAACTGTTAATATTGTTTTAACAACGTGGAATAATTTATTTATCTATAAAGTGTAAGTTACAGAAGTCACAGTACCTTCATTTTTTTTTAAGAAACGTAGTGAACTATTTTCTATATAGTTAATGCAGAAAAAAATTACTATAAAATCTTGGGAATTTTTCTCGGACTAAATCTCAAGTAGCAAAACAAAATACATTTGCCTCTCCGAATTGGGCCAAAGTATTTACTGCTACATGAAAAATGAATTCCGCAAAAAAGTTTTGGGAACCCTTTCCGGACTGTCATGAACTAGTCAAAACTTGGTGTACGCATTCCGTTCGAGAAAAACATCCTGAAAACATATGCTGAAAATGTGTGTTACAGTACCTCTGTTTGCGTGTGGTGTTAGTGTTACGCTAGTGAGCGAAGTCATGGCGGATTCAGGTCTGGATTTGAGGTTATGTAGATGTCTGAAAGGGTATATGCGAAAGATTTGATTGTTGTGTGTGTCGTATGAGCGCGCACTGGTGTAATCACAGTACGGTTTACGTGTCTACGCTTGAAAAAAAGTAGTTTGTTTGGGTTGCTTATAAGTTAGGTGCGCTATATGCCGAATACATCGATTACTCTACTTATTTCCACTTGCGTTACGCGGTTAGCTTCATCAACGTAACTTATACACTTGAAAACGTATACGTTCTGCAGAAACTCTCTAGTGATTTAGATCTGTACTACTCAGGCATTGCCCTGAAGGAGGTCACAATTAGATGGACGAAACGTTGGTAGTTACGCCTAGTGAGACGCGATTTGCCCCGGACAAACAAATTTATGCCGAATGAAAACGATGTTTTAATTCATTTTAACTAATATAAACGAATTTTAATCATATTTTGTGCATTATCTAAATGCAAGATTTTCTTTTATCTTTGTGTACGCTGAAACGATACAGAATGTTCGAATTCCTGAGTTAACTCGACGCAAGTGAGGAATCCATCGATGAAATTCATTAAGAAATCGCTCAGACTCTCCGTAGTAAGAGACGGGCAACGGTCTAGTTGAAGCGTCTTCGCTTCCATGATTTTGCTCACAGGCAGAGCATGGGTTCAAACCCTGCTCGGCCGAACTGGACGAGTTTTCCAGCTGGGGCTTCTCTCACCCACTCCAGACAAATGTCGGTTCGTTACCGTAAGTTCCTCGACAACCCAACATCTCTCCTTCCCCATTCCTCACCATTCACGATTAGGTGGAAGAGCAGACTTCTGGCCTGAACCTCGTCAAATAATCTAGTAATAATCTAATAATAGGCATGTTTCATACTTTCCAAGAATGAATACCTTCATTGCCATAACCTCTGCTCCTTTGGCAGATAAGTAATGCATAGAAAACCCCTAACGTAAACAATAAATAGTATCACCACAAACCGGCACGTGCCATTACAATGGGAGACTGCACTATCCTGTATGACCAACAAACCCATATTGACCATGAATTCAAGGCGAATAAACATGATATTGTCATAATATATTTGTTATGTCTGTTGTCTGTTGATTGATGTATCAATACCTTCGGATCAGAATATTGTATCAAAAGAAGAGGAAATAATTTGAAATGCAGGTATCTCTCCGTTGAAATGAGTAGAATCTGGGGTGTTAAAACAATAGTAATTTTTTTAAATCAATGGGTCTCCGGGAATAGTCACAAAAAATTAAAATAAGAACCTAGTAAAGATCCCAGGTATTACTAACGGCAGTGGAGTGCAGGAAGTTGAATTACTAGGAACAGCTCACATCCTGCGCAAGGTACTTTAAAAGCACGAAATTGAAAAGCCTGATGTTGAGGAAGCTGGTTGCAACCTGGACTGACCTACGAATGAAGCAGACGCTAACATTAACAGCCGTGAAGGAATGATGAAATAATAATAAAAACAAAAAGTATATGTGATAATTTTAACTCGAAAATATTGAGTGACAGACCAAATGATTAGAGTGATCCAGTGTTACGTTCCCCTCGTATGTAAGTTGAATGGACAACTTGTAGTCAAGAGGGATGGATTGGATGGTATTCCTATCGAATAAATTACGAGTGTAGTTCATAAAGAAAGGGTTATTCTTAATCTTACCTGAGTAAGCACATGTTTCATTTGATTTGCTTTCTCTATCTTGAATTTCGGGACAGTGACATTCACTGCCCTCAGAGTAAATGACAGATTTCTAAACTCAAGGGTTTCAAGCTTTTTTTCCATCGTTGAAAAACTAGCAGTGGAATTCGGTAATAGCAGTATCATTTGGAAACTTTCGTCCTGAAATGAACGAACTAAATAATGTGATTCCTTCACCACAATTGCAGATTACGTAACATATTCATTGAAGTATGAACTTGTTTGTTCGGGACAAACCGCGTCTTAGTAGATGAAACTACCAACGTTTCGGCCATCATGCTGTGGCCTTCTTCATGGCAATGTCAGAGTCGTGCAGACCTAAGTCGCTGTCGTACTTGGCAGAGTACCGAAACGTTGGTAGTTTTATCCACTAAGTCGCGGTTTGTCCCGGATAAAACAAGTTCATACTGACTCTCGCCGAGGAAGTCTACGTTTATATTCAACGGCTACGGATATTCGAGCAACGAGATCATGTACTTCCTGTGTTAGCGCCTCACCGCGTCACTTGCCTATACAATAAATGATTGTTACAGTGTCCTGTACCAACCCTGAAAGTTTGAACCATGAATTCGGAATCAATCTGTATTCTGTAGGAGGACAAATTTATTTCAATGCGTGATCTCACGTGTAATGAGTAACTGAAACGCTCTTTTTGCAAATTGCAATATCGGGTAAGTTTTTATATTAGCTATTGAGTACAGCGATTGTTGGTACAGAATACTTGTGTTTTGTCGATCAGGTTTTAACCCAAAACAAAAAATGAGTTAAATGAAAAATTTGTGCTTACCCAAAATGTGAGCGTTATGCCTTTAGCATCTAATAATTCTATGATATGGTACTTAAATTGAAACTTTCCGTGCAACATAACAACTTCTACTGTTTTTCCCTCTGCTGTTTCAAAGGCTCCTTTTTTTGTCGCAGATTCGTTAAAAGATTGAAACCAACCAGCTCTAAAGTGTAAGGCACTTACAAAAAGCATTTTTGTATCTTCTTGGATTTTATCTGAAAAAAAAAAAAAAAGAAATATTATCTCCAAACAATTTAGTTTCATTAGTGAGGCGATTATCGACTGAATATTTTTTTCTCCAAAGACAAACCCTCCGATTTGGAGGAAAGTAGCATCGGAGCTTTAGTCCAAAATTACATAGATGGGACTAAAGACAGATCCGGGAAGTATCCGTCAGAGCGACTAGGCTAAAGTACCACGCAAAAAATGATTCTGAACCATTCCCTATCCAGTGGCGATGAATTTTTAAAATTATTTGCCTTATTACTATGAGCTTATATGGAGAATTATCGTTCGCGTTTTTTGTTTTGTTTTGATTCTCTGACGCAAGCATCGGCTTTAGATAGTGTAAAAACTACTGCAACATACCAAATAGAAATAGAAACGTTTATACCTATTCCCATTACCTGTATGATGGTAAGATTTTCATACCCTACCCTGCATATACAAGAATTGTTCACCAGAAACTACGGAAAGTGCTGTTCTGACGAAAATGGCAGCCGCTTCACGTGACTGAAGACAATGCGACACTTGTCAAAGGAAGCGTCAAACGACAATCTAAATTTATTACCAAGATTTAAAAAAATATATAATTATCCTTGCACAACAGTAAAAATCAGAAGAGCTAATTATTAATTAATTATAACTCTCTTGGTGAATATTTCCAAGTTTCGTGAGTAGTTGTCACCTTGACTTCAGCCCATACGGATATTATATCTGTTTTCTTCACAAATGGAAGTTATGAAACGCGAACCGACGAACGTTGTATATTTCTCCATAGTTGTTTTCTTTTTTCATAACGGTCAATTCAACCACTGGTCAGAACTTTGACATCTCAAATGCGTATAATGTTTTATATACTTTTAGTATCCGTAAGTGCATATCAAAATAATTTCACTCATTTTTTTTTTACTTTTGGCTTTTCATTTCTAGACTTCCAAAGATTATAAAAAACGACCGCTTTTGACTGCATATTCCCTGTTATAAACAGGCAAAGATTGAAAACTATGTGAAACAGGGAGCTGAATTAGGTATCATTCTCTTCGGCGTTAAATGGTCTTTACTGAATTATGCAACATACGGACAATTAAAAAAATTCGCGAATTTTGGAGTACTCCAAAAAGTGTTTTCTTAATAGACAATACATGTCTCCACGAATTGTTAAAATATTTACTCTTACTTAGTTCACTTAAATTTAAATTTATTCCAGTTACCTCTGACCAATTTTTTCTTTGTACGTTTGATACATGCACTTCACTTACAACTTCTAAAAAAAGAACATGACAAATTTACTAGATTTTTTCTTTTGTACATTTTCGTGAAGAATGAGAATAAGAGTCAATTCAGGGGCGGATCAAGCGAGAGATCTCGGAGGGGGGGGGGGGGCGAAACTGTGTCAAACTTCGCTCTCCGCGCCCCCTCCCCTCGTGAGTTTCGTCTTCCGCGGAATCACCCGTTTTATGAATAGTGGAAATAAAATACATTTATGGCAGCGGAAGTATTTTATTTTGTTACCAGTCTTGTACTTGCATTTGCGTGTTTCTTTTGAAATGCACTTCTGTATACAATAACATTGCGCTGCATGCTTCATTTAACATACGGGACGAAATCCAAAGGAAAGGATAAGTAGAGACGAGTAACATGAATTCCGGTGATGTTAATTTGGAACAGAGTTCTAGGTATTGTAAAGCAAATGAAAAAAAAGTAACAAGTTAAACGCGCTCCTCTATGTATTTTACAAAGTCAAGTTAAATTATTGAGGTGATGGGCGATCACCCCATAGCCCCCCGCCCCCACCTGGATCCGCCACTGAATCAATACAAAGGATAGTAAGTAAAACTATATTTATTTACATGGTGCCAGATATTCCTTGTATATCCCTTTGGATTTCTTTTCTACCCATTGGTTTATAGACCTGCGCGCAGAATCAGGGACTGTAAATTCCACTTCTTCGGTATCTGCTCTGAATTTCTTCGAGCAAAACTTTCTAAAAGACTTTATTACCTGTATCCCTCTGTTCGTGTACACCTTATTCAACAGGCATATTGTTACATTTTTGGCTTCCTGAAAAATATATTGAAATTATGGAATGGCAACTTCTCTAATATCCTCATGTGGCTAAGTTGAGTAATAATGTGGTTTGATTTCTTACCCATCTCCGACTCTCACAGTTGTCAATAAAATTAAGAAATAAAATTTAAACAAAAAACATGTTTTAACATGTCCTTTCCTTTTTGTTTCCAGATTTTTTTTCTTTTTCTCTTGTCTCTCCAATAAATAAAATTGATAAGTATTATACCTTTCTTCTTATCTATTATTAAATCTAAAATCTACAAAACGAATGAAACCAAGATTGTTTAATTTAAATCAAAATAATATTCCAATTATTCAGAATAAATGTTGGATTTCCTTCTAGGAGAACAATAACTTCTCGAAACAGAAGTTCATTTCTTCGTAGCAATGTGCGTTCATGCGCATAATTTAAAAATTTAACCAGATTTCCCAAAATAGATTTTATAAGGTTTTAAATTACAAAACTTTCACAGGTTCTTGATTTCAAGTCATTAAAAAATAATTAGATAATGGCCATATTTCGAGCTATACTCATTCTTCAGGGTAGAAGAGAAAATTAAATATAGTTTCAAAATATAAAACGAAGTTAAACTGATTCTTTGAAATTATATATATTAACATTCTCTTGCTTTCGCATTTTATGCGGACTTACAAAGTGTACTCTCATATTAATTGCAACATATAAACCCCAAATCCTCCCCCTAACCCCATCCTGCACAAAGTCACCATTGTAGGGCAAGCATTAAAACAAATATGAAATTTAGTTTCATTGCCTCAAAATTGTGTTACAACTTTCTAGTCTCGAGGAAACTGAAAATCTGTAAAAAATTATGGAATAAATGTATGCAGTGGATCAAAATTTCCCAATTAATTTCACCATAAAAGAAAGAAAAACCTTACAAACTACATAATTATATAAAAAAGCGGGGCGAATTTTTACAGATTTTTACAGCACATTCTAATCAGAAAGGGATCGGATTTGAGATATTATTAGACAGTTTACGTACTCAATTTTATTTGCAAGAAATAGATAGTGTGAGTGTCAGGGTTCGTTAGGAAATTCATAAAGGTGCGTCCACACTGCCGATCGGTGAAACAATGTTACAGAGTGAGCAAAGTAAAACTGGTCCAGAAAATATGTATAAGGTTGACTCGGAATTAGTGCTTGGTATTGAACGGGAGAACTACCCTTTACAGAAAGTGCTGGAAATGGCCACTGTAGACGTCATTGCAGCGCTGTGCTCGATTAATCAAACTGTGATTCACGCGTAGCAGCTCTACTTGAAGAATAGAAGCAATAGAGTTTTCAATGTTATGCCGTGGCTCTTACAGTGTATGAGGATTATTTGAGTACACCGAACCCTCCAATTTGTTCCACAGATTTAACCACAGAGGGAGACATCGGGCGATGGAGATTTTACTGCCTCTGCCGACTGTCCTCTCCTCACCGAACTCCTCATATACTAGAGAAGGTTTTCTATACGGTGTGTGCTGTTGCACCGTCTTGCTGAAAATATCCATACAGTTCTTGTATGAGGTTCATCTTCTGTGAGTTCATTAACACACGTCAATTCCGTGCCAGGATTATCAGGATTACAATTCTTTTCCGGACCAATTTTATTTTGCACCCTCTGTATGTATATCAGTCTTGGGTCGATAGACGTGCCAATCCGTTCCCGAACAGAGGCGAAAAAAGAAAAGGAATCTGCTCAGCCTTGAAGGAGGCGTTTTAAGGCCGAGCCGATCGGCACAATGTGGATGCACCTTCAGTCCTGCATTCTTCTGAAATAATCAGAAACACCAGAGAAATACCGATCAGGGTAGTAACTGTCAAAAGTTTCTTAAGGCTGGTTCATATTAGGCTAGTAATTCAGCTCAATGGCGAGTAATACGCTTGTCCACGCAACATGCGGACCATACAAAATTACCAAAATAAAGTCCCGAGAAACATCGTTGATGCTCCTTGGTATATAGGGAATATGCCAATCACTATAAAGATCTTAAAGTGGAAATGGTCATCCAAGTAATTGAGAAGTTCGGTAGAAAGCGTGAAGAAAGGCTCCATCAAAACGTGAACACCGTGGTCATCCAAGTATTCGACAATGGCGATACTGTGAGAAAAGCGGGTGAAACAGCTTGAACTTGTGAAACAAAAATTATTATAAAAGACTACAATGAAGAGAAATATAAATAATAGAACATAGTTCAGTGTTTATATCACAAGTTGAACTGATGAGTAACACTGTTTGTGTAGCATATTAGGTTTAACAAGTGTAGCTCATTAGTCACGGACTAGGCGTTAATTTTAATGAATAAAAAATGAAAATGATGAATGTTGTAGTAGATGTATTAAAAGCGAATTCATCAAGGGAGGACTGTGTGTTCAGACACGGTTTAGTATGTTCAAGAGACGACCGTTGTGGAACACCGATCACGTATGATTTAGACACACTGAATTATCACTCTTCTCAGCAGACGATGGAAGTGCAATGTGTTAGTGTTGTGGTGTATAGAACGGGGGATGAACATGATAAGGGGGGGGGGTACTACTGAATTGTTGCAAGTAAGTGGTGAAGTGGGGTTGGGGATGCCGTTTGACTGTTTTCTTTCCATTTTAATGAACCGTACTCAAGAACCATTTCACTGAACTACAATCAACTTCATTGAATAACTTGACTTTGTTTGAACTCGTTTCATTACTGAAATACTCGCTTCTGGATAAATTACTGGCCTTGTGAGAACCTACCATTAAAAATAGAGATATGGTTCACCAGCAGATTTTCTACGACGTTACTCATTTCTGACACAGCTTGACTAGAATCCATTGATGATAACTGAAGTGTTTCGGCCAACTCCTTTGCAGTGTTTCCTTCGGAACCTGACCAAGCGATGATTAAACAGATTGCCGTGTTAATAGGCGAGATGAGCACATTTCCTTTAGTTTTCTTTTCTTCCTGGAAACGGAAATTTGTGGTTTCTTAAAATGTCAAATAACTCGTTATTTCAGAACGCTAATTTTTTGACATATTATTTGGTCTCTCTTAGGGCAACACTATACTTACATTACAATGTTGTACTACACTCAATTAAAACACACAAATAAGGAAAAATCCAGAATTTTAACCAATTTAAAATCTAATTACCGAAACATAAATCAAGAAGTCTCACCTACAATATCCTGAACAAAGAACATGCTAGACAGTGCCATGTTAATTAGATTAGTTCAAAATTAAGTTATCTTTTAAAGTATACGATATATGAACTCTCTCTCATTGCACACATTAAGGAGAAGAGAACTAGGTAATATCTGGTCCCTCCACAACTAACCCACAAATACGTACAATTCAATCTTCTTCCCACAATACCTCATGGTCTTTTTCCATTTTCTCTACCGCTGTGTCCAGCGAATTACAATTTGAGTATACGATAATTCTAATTAATCCAATTTCACGATCTTTTCCAGAGACAATTTTTTTTTTTACGATTTCTCCCATCGATTCCTCATCTGTTCAAGTTAATATAACATGTCTACGAAGAAGGTCGTAAAGTTGAATTGAGTAAATTAAATAAATAAATAAAGAGACGTAAATAACTAATTAACATTAATATGATAATTCTATTAAGAATAACACCTGAGCTGGAAAAGGTGTTTTATTTCTTCAATATTCATTTATAGCTCTAATCTATTGGTGTTCAAATTTACAAGCGGAATAGAAATATGTTACGTACGTACTTTATACAGCTTGAAGGCGAAGTCGTTGATTCCCTTTACAAAGACATGGTCTTCCTCCTTCTTTTCTGGCGAATCTAAGTTTTCACGAGAGGATTCAGGACTCAAACCAAAATCAGTTATAGTATTAGACATGCTACTCATGAGGCTCTGTTTTCAATGAAAGTTCTTGGGAATTAATTAGTAGAAATTATTTCTCCTTTCTCGCCATCTGCAATCACGTATTATTAAGAATCTGTATCATTTTTTGCTTAAGTGTTAGAATTTATATGCTAATGATACATTCGTCTGCGATACATGTCAACAATTCTTAATTCACATCTTAATTGTCATGTTCCCGATATTTTACTTGCTTTTTTCTTACGGTCCCAAAACCCTAAAATGGCTAGTAAAGAATGAGATGTTATTCGAAATAGATCTCTTATACGACTGATCAGAAGAGATTTGCGAGAAACTGAGATGAATTTCTTCAAATCCTTGATTTAGTCACGAACTTCAATTTCATCGTAGGGTTCTGTTTTTACAAATGTAATAAAGTACAAGAGTCGAGGTGAACGAAGGAACTTGGAAGCGCGGATTGTTGGCTGTGCAAGGGGAAATCGGTTCCCCCACTCCACACGCTGTTGCTGTGTGATCTGTGATGATAAACGAAGTGAGTGTGCTGCTCGCGCACGCGCACAATTGAACCTTGCAACACGCACCTACCCCCGGGTTTCTACACTTAACTCATATCCAGTGGCGGATCTGTGGATTTATGGGGAGGGGGGGGGGCTAAGGGGGCTATAACCCCCCACCCCCATTGGACCTGAACTCTTAACTGATGCAATTGAAATTGATAAATGGCATACTTTGTAAAAATGTTATTAGCTTAATAATTGCGTTATAATTATTGTTATTAATAATATAATTGTTATTGTTTTAATTAATGCCAGATTAATAAAATTAATAATACCATGTCAATAAAATTAATAATACCATGGTAATAAATTTAATAAATAATTGTTATTAATAATACCGGATTGTTAATTATTATTTGACGCGTTTTATTTAAAGATAATATTTATAAAATTTGTGTTGTAATCCATAATTTTTAAACAAAAATTCTCCCCATTTCCCCTCCCCCCCCCCCGATTACGGTCTAGATCCGCCACTGCTCATATCCTGTACTAATATCATAGAAAATGTATTCCACTACGATATCCTTACTAATACATAAATGTCAATCTTTGTGGAGACACGTCGTCTAACTTACTGGAGTAAACTTGGTAAAATTTGGATGAAAGGTAGCTTGAAACCCAGAGATGAGAATAGTGTTCGGTACATTATTGCTGTCCAACTTATCTTACAACGAGAACCATTTTCTATTCACTTTCCATCGATCGCGTCGGCTCGAGATGAAATATATCAAGATGTTGTCCGACGATTAATAGAAATGGATCATATTTATTTACTTGTAACACTATATTTTGATTCTCTTGGATAAAATTTTATTGTTATTTTTTAATTTTTGTTATTTTTAAAAACTATTTTAAATATTTTGTGTAATAAAATGTTGTCATATTGTAATGTATGACGGGTTATTTCCCAACACAGTTTCATATTTTTACTCACCCCAAATGCCCCATCAAATATTAATTCTGACAGCATAAATTTATAAAACAAATTTGTGCTCCCCAACTTTTGATGTAAAATGTGCAACAACTCATGGGTCGTAAAAACAGATTCGTGGGCCGCATTTGACCCTTGGCTGCCATTTGACAGCGCTGTGCTACACCATCGTTTACTATTTCATATTTTCTTCATAATCGATACTCGTGGGCATAATTGGTTGGGCTGAAAGGGGGGCGGGCGTGCCCACCCCAGATGTTTGCGTTAAGAACATTTTCGTATAGCCATGAGGAGAGTGAAGACGTGGCTGAGAAACACGAGAGGTTATGTAATACTTCTCTACTACACACTGAAAATGAATATATAAAAAGAAAAAAAAATTACTGCAGAAATTGTTTTGGAGTGTTTCTCTGATGATACAGAAAACTAAAATTAATATAATTATTAATTACGAATTGTTTATACATAAGTCAGTAACTTTGATGGTTTTATTCGTCATTTTGTAATATTTCATATCACTATTATGATTATGAAAATTTTTACGTTTGTTGAGATTCCAATCGGATGGGACGTCTAGACAGAGTTTGCTAGGACTCAGATAAAAATATTTCTATGTATCCACGTTGTCTAGGTCTCAGGCTCATCACAGGAAATGTTCTTAGTTACACCAATGTCCATACATTTCAGTGGCATTGTCCTGATTGATTCAACGTATAGTGCTCGCGTCGGAACAACAGTAATGAGGGAGGATGCTGTGGACATGTGGGCGTTTCAGTCGTGTCAGCAGAATTCTAGTGAGTTTATGTTTGGATGCAGCCACCTACATCGACCGATTCCTAGAACCGGCAGTAATTGATATTAATTATGTTTTGCTGAATGAACTCGGGGCCTTGAGCTCTGCGCGCTCATGCGCTAAGCAACTGCGCCTCCCCGTCCGCCTCCCGAACCGTCTTCCATTACCATTCCGCTTGCGCGACATAACGGTCCCCTCTCCCATTTTCATTCAGCGAAACATAATTAATATGTTACCTCGCGGTGAGGTGACCGCGAATTGTGAGATAAATTTGAGTAATTGACATGCCAATTGAGGACAGATGGCCTGACTGAAGCATGGAGTTAAATATAAATAGAGGCAGCCGTCACCGCTGCAGATTCTCCGTGATAACGTGAGGCAGAAAGTTCCGAGAGAATTGTCCTCTCGCTCGCACATCCGCTTGGAGCGGGTGAGGTATTGCTGCGTAACTATGATACTTGTGAGCAGTAGTCTGCGGTCGAAGTGAGTGGAATCGAGTTCCCCCACCCAAGACGATGTGCGAGAGAGACAGTGACATCTCATCGTTTTCCCCTTCGGACAACCGGCGCATAACCCTGTTGAGTTCATATACTCGTATATGGCCTGTAGTAATCTTTTCCAGGCCATGGAGGGGTGCCCCATGGTCTGGAATGGTTAGGCTACGCCATACCCTGCACAAGGGTGACACATGACAACGCTTTCCTCCATTGGTGGCATTTCGTTGCCTTTCTTTTAACGCGAAGACTAAAGAGAGAAAACTGTTAAAGACGGACTTCTTACTCTTCAAAAGTATATCAAACGGTGAATTAAATTGTGTATAATATGATCATTATCAGTTAAAATAAGTGTTCAATTAATGACGATATCTACTTATCGAAGTTATGGACACCCCCACTTAATTATTGAAACCAGATATTTGTGATACACATGGTGTAAACAATCAAATGACATAAACCTGATATATTCCACTCAAAAAATTCTTGAAACATACCTAGTGCTCATGAAGATAAAAAACCATTCATCGCGTACTTAAATTACATTCTCCATATTCATCCTCCATCTTATCTTCATGTTTCAATCAGATGTAATAATATTTAATATTACTGCGAGTATTTCAGCTTATTTTTAACATTCTATCTAAGCTTATTTTCAATATTTTTATTCAAGGCCTTCTAACTACATATAAGAATCCTCTATTCGGTGATATATTCTGTTTTCTTTTCAAATGTTTTCACGACCTACTTTATTTATTTATAATTAAATAAATAATTAAAAACTGACGACCTTCTATGGACAAATAATAGCTATATTTTCTGTGAAGGCCACACCACAGAAAATAGAACTATTATCCATAATTCCATACTAATATATAAATGCGTCACGCAAAAGCGTGTCGCTGGACCGATCGTCATGAACCACTAAACCGAGAGTGATGAAATTTGGCAAGGATATAGTTAAGATGACCAGGATTTATTTTAAAAAAATACATAGACCAATTTTTATTTTAACAATGCAGGTAAAGAAAGATAAAAAAAGATTTTAACCATAAATATCGATGAATTCGGGGAAAAAGGGAGGTATGTTCGCTTACGCCGTCCAAACGGTTAGAGATAGGTGATAACTATGAATGACAATATCGTTCGCTTCGAAGAGTTGTACAAAAAACGTCCGCGACATCATATGTACGTCTACAAAGGTTCACCCACATTATTGAAAAAAACTTATTAAAAATAGCAGTGTTGAAATATGTAAATTTAAGAGAAATATTTAGGAAGGAACAATGATAATACGTGCCTTTAAATACTAAGATGTCGACGAACAGTTTAGATTTTACAACAGTTTTAATGAAATGGTGCAGCCGCGTCATGCATCGGAAGCGAAAATTCGAATGGTGCTCCCGCGAGATGGTG
This sequence comes from Laupala kohalensis, assembly GCA_002313205.1. Classification (NCBI taxonomy): domain Eukaryota; kingdom Metazoa; phylum Arthropoda; class Insecta; order Orthoptera; family Trigonidiidae; genus Laupala; species Laupala kohalensis. The sequence goes on along the minus strand of NNCF01132400.1, from coordinate 7,100 downwards.
TAATGTATGCAGTAAAATATTGAATTAAATTACTATTATTATGAATTTGAAAAATTAGGATTCTGAATATGATTTCAAAAACCAGCAAGTAAAAGTATTTTGATCTTATAACATAAATAGATTTTATTTTTTCCTGATAAAAAGAAACTCCCGAGCAACACCGGGTAATCTGTTAGTTTGCCCATAACAGGTTGTAAGTTTTTAATTATTCATTTCATTAGATAATCTAATAAACGTTAACTAAAGTAGAATTTATTTATTTGTGTACGACCTTCGAAAATGGCATAATATAGTGCCAATGTTTAGGTCTATTTAAATACTCATTACAATTTATTTATCCAGAAATAAAATTTCTAACAATGTCCAGTCTCTTTTAAAACAGATTGCGTCAGCATGCAATATAACAATTGTAGAAAATGTACGTTAGAAAGTTCCGAATTTTAAACCATAGATATTCTGTAAATTTTTATTCATTTTAGTTTTAAATTTCTATCATTTGGAATTTTTAATTTTTTCTTAATATTTCCCACAGACCAAATCCAGATTAGACACAAGGAGAACTGTAACCAGAGTTTACAGAATTCAGCAAAGTGGCATCCGCTCCCGCAGATAGCTCTGGATGAACCATTTAAAGATATGAAGCTTCGTTAGCAGTGACACCCGCGGCAAAAGTGTGCGTCTGCGGAACATTATAGACTGTGAGTTCTTATGTTTATATTGGTTTATATAATTCGTTCGTTCTGTAAAAATGTCGCTGTTTGTTTGTATGTGTTATTTACTTTTGGTTCAATACCCAGAGAATTTAGAAACTTTATACATTTCGAAAATTAAAATTCTGGAATTTGAAAGCCAGTGAATTGTAACACATACCATGCATTTTGACAATAAAGAATTAGTGAAGTTGTACTTAGTGTGTAAATGAATTTAGTTTAGAAGTTTATTAAATTTCGAATTCTCCTGTCTGAATTTGTAAAAACTGCTGGATTTGAAATTATTCTCATCTGAAGTATTGTTGTAGTAGATATGTAACCAGCGTGCATCAAAATAAATAAATACCAATGCTTTTAAGTATTTTAATTTATTCTCTTATAATGATCATACTAATGTATTCAAAAAAATAAACATTGTGTCGAGTTTTCATAGCCCTTAAAATATTCTTGATTTATACGTGGTTAATGATTGTGTCATTTCTCGCTTTTCATTTTCTCATGTTAAAGATCCAAATATTTTTCATCTCATTTTAATTTCAGATTCTTGTTAATAGTATCTAAAAATGAAATTGTTCAATCTTCATTATTTCATTAACTTTACAGAAGAAAATTAGATATGAATTAGGTCTAAATATATATTGAGAATAATAAAATTGTAGAAGGTCTAGAAGTGAGAAGGACTGATTGGAACGAACGGCGACGACAAAGAATGTGGTGGAGTACTTTTGCGCTACCTAGCGGCTGTATTTTGAACTTCTTGTTAACTTAAGTGTCATCGCCACCGGTACGGGCGCAAACCATGTCCACTAATACTAATATTTTTTTTTGTGGGACTTTACGGCTCGCCGACATCGAGGTCATTGGAGCCCTAATACTTGTATTGACTGTCCAGTCTGGATGTAGTCTGCGGCTCTAGCGATTGCGCACCTTCTCTGCTCCAAGCGAGTGTACGAGAGAGAGAGAGAGACACTACATATGTTATCACGGAGAATCTACAACAGAGACAGCGGAGTTCATTTATATTGATGTATATCTGGATGAAACTCAACAGAGCCGTAGTTCTGTTTCAGACCACGACCTCAGAGAGAGCATCACAGATATCAAATGGCGAACGATATGCTTTAGTGATACATTTATTTCAGCGATTTATGCAGAACTATTATACACAGGATTTAACATTCATAAATATTGATTGTTGAAATCCCCAAATTACTTTAAACCCGCCTCTGCCTTTGGGCCGTTGTTCGGAATTGATTGGACGATCGCTTACTTGCTTCCGGAGAGTGAATTGGACTTTCCTCCACGTGGTCAGTAGCAGTTTATAACTGCTTTTTTGACAATAAGTTTATTATTATCCATCGCGTATTTTATTCCCTTTAAACATGACATTAGCACAGTAAAAAACCCGGGAGGTATCCAGTTGTAAGTTTAAAGTAGAATTCATGTAGAGTCCTTTATATGGGACTATAAGAAGAACTCTAGATTAAAGTACCTCCGAGTCAGTTTCGACCTATGTCCGTACAGTTAGCGGTGATTTATATTGGAAGTGTTAGCCATATAAACGAGTATCATCCATAGTTCAACAACGTACAGAGAAAACTATTGACAAAAAAAACATTTATTCTCATTAAAGTTTATATACAAATTGTTTCACATGCTCCTCGTGAAAACTGTGTTTAATGTTCACTAGCTGCTCAAAAAGTTTCTCCCACAGTGCTCATGATGATTTCGTGTATCTGTAAAGATATAATAGAATTATAGAATATTCTTCTCAGTAAAAAACGATAGTTCACTCTATGTAGTTAAGTGAATAACACTTTACCTGAACATGTGCAGGTGTAGAAATAGCGTACAGAACAGCATCCGCTACATCTTCAGATTTCAAATGCGGAATTGCACCAAAAAGATCATCTCCTGGTTTCATATTTAGCATCGCCAAAAGCTCAGCTCTTGGCTTAAGGTTTTTCCCAAAGTCTGTTTTCACTACACCAGGACTCACTTCCTGAAAAAACAAAATTAATTTTATAATTATATTTCGTGATTCTTAGTTTGTCAGTTGTTTTTATTTTATTGCTCTTACATCCAAGTTTATTATTTCATAGTAATGGAAATTTATTGTCATTAAGGTATTCGTTATCACGACAGTTTCACAGTACCTTTTAAAAAAATAAAAAAATAATGATGATAATAATTAAATAATAATATTATAATAATAAAACAAATGTAGTATAATTATAATGCGTCTTCCGCGGCTATGGTGTCAGCGTATTCTCACGTAACCAAACCATCCCGGGTTCAATTCCCAGGTGGGGCAAGGTAAAATTTGTAGCTTTTCATTTCCATGAAAAGTTCACTCTCTGCGGCTAACAACCGTCGTCTGCGACTAACAACTGCAATTGTAATACTCGGATAGAGCAATCTGGATCCTATCTAGAAGCTGTTCTCCGATCTCGGAAAAATTCACGATGTGTCTAATGAGTAAACTCACACAAAAACTGAGCCTTACTGGCACTCGTCATTCGTGGTCCTTAGCTGACCAAAACGAGATACATAATAATAATAATAATAATAATAATAATAATAATAATAATTGATTACACGCAGCAGTTGATAATATCAGAAATTATTAATACAAAAAATTAATGCATGGTTATTATATTCTGTGCTACTTATATTAATTAACTTTCTCCCGAAGATGCCGCGCGAACATATGCCCAGAAAGCCATACGCGGAAGTTTTCAACAATAATTTAATTTTGTTTTATTTAAATTGTTTTTTTTATTGTGTCTTTCAAAGTAGAAATGAAGAAATGTTACGCTTCATTTGAACCTAATGAAGAACCTCCACGTTTTACCGGTAATTATGGAAGTTCTTAAACTAAAAACGTTTTTCTCTATCAATTGTCCGATTTGGTTTTATGATTATATTATTGATTGTAACGTACAAAGAGCACACCTTAGACTTTATCATAATTTTTTTTTATTCCAGCTATATTTTGCTTAGCTATAGTGGTGTAAACCTTGGGTTTCGATGTGAAATCAGAATGCAAAGGAAGGAAAGGATTTATCCTAACTTTTGGATATGACATCCCAACCTTAATCCGGATACTATACGATTGGTTTGTCACATCTAAAGGTTTGAAAAAATCTTATCTTTCCTTTGAATTTTTGCCTCACATCCAAACCTGTTCGCGCACTGTGTGGTTACATTAGTTATTTAAAAAAGACAAGGGTTCAGCAATATTTTAATTTCGTATAAACTGTCTTAACTTCATCTGGATTAATAAATAAGATTTACATTCTTCTCAAATGTAATTTCCAATCTATTGAAAATTTAATTTGGACTAGCAGAACCCGCCGCCAGTTACGGATCTATGGGGGTTCCAGGGGGGGTTCTAGTATCCCCACAATGAACCTGAACTCTCACCAGAAAAAAATTGAAGTTGATAAATGGCATATTTTATAAAAATGATACCAGATCAATAATTGTTATTGTTACAGATCAAAAATAATTAATACCAAATTTATAAAATGAAGATCACCTTGTCATTAACTTTAATTGTCATTGATATTAATAATACCAGATTGTTAATTGTCAATTATTTATTTCATTGAAGGTATTATTTGTAAAATTTATGATGTAAGACCATACATTTTAAAAAAATTGGTCCTTGGTCAGCAACAACCCCCCTCTTAATTACATTGTAAATCCGCCACTGCGCGGCGCAGCGCGGCCCGATTAAAAAAAAAATCATTCTAAGACATTATTAATTACTTTTTTGTGTGTGAGAGGCTTTAGTGCTCTTCAACGGCACGGTCATTAGAGCTCTTAGGAGACATTATTAAAACAACTTCAACATTATTAAACCATTCTGGCATTAAAACACCTGTCAGCAGACCAGGATTCTTGTTAGCTAATTTTATCCGAGATTCTTATATCATTTTCTAAATTCATGTTGGTTTCCGTATTTCTCTATTTTCGGGATAAAAAATTTTCATTTTCGTTGTCTTCAAAAATTATGTACTACGGAGGAAACCTACAAATCTACATGCAATTTTCAGTATTGTATGCTAGTATGTACGTAATTATTTTAAAATCATGGCAAAAGGACTTTAACATACACATTACAGAGAACTAAACACGGCTCATATTTATGATCTCTCAATTATTTGGTTTTCGTTTCTCTTTTGGGTTATGTCCTTGAAAACAATGTACTTCACAGCTTTTATATACCTGTTCTTATACGATTCGGCCACTCAGATTATACTTTCAGTTGATTGTCCGCCTCTCGTAATGCAATTGAATTCAGGAGAACATATGAATAGGCTTTATGGTCAAGAGTCATGATGATTAGTAATCAATTTTAATAGTTTTTCTGCTCTTGTAATACATCAATATTAACCATATTTTGCATTTTAGTTACAATAACCTTCAAGAAGAGTACTTATAAATTTCAAATACTTTAATCAAATAGAAACTCAATGAAATTTTTTACAATTTAGTTTTAAATTCGCCACAGCTTTTGGTCCCTTGATCGGCATCATATTAATATATTATTATATTAATTGTTGGGATGGTCCCTTGCTTGTTTTTGGAGAGTAACTTAGTGTATTATCCTCCACGTGGTTTTACGCAGTTTTCAACTGCTGTTTTGACACTAAAGTTTATTATTTATTTATTATTACTCGTGAATATTGTCCAGTTTCCATGTAACGTACATTCCAAATCATTAACTTCTATCAGTATAGTTTCATGCTAATGGTTGAGTCATACAGATACTATTTCTGCACGTTTCAGTGGCGGATCCAAGGGGGGATCATAGTGTCAAGTGTCCCCTGCCGCAAAAAGGGATAGCAATAGTAATAAAAAAGAGTCGAATTTCTATTTCGAAAAAAAAATTCTGCATTGAACTAAAATGTCTGTGTAATATCGCTTACTTTACTTTTATAGATTTTCTATCGTACACGGGAACATGATCATAAAATGCGATATTTCACTGTGCTTTACTCTTCTTGCGCATTAGGTAAATATTGTCTACTTTAGTTTATATATAACATTGAATTTCAATATTACCACTTTTGTCCTCGCATTAAACACGAATGAATTTTTATTATTTCATGAGTGATAATTTTTGATGGAACGCTAACATTTTTAATTTCATGTAAATTACCGTTGAAATTATATTGAGTAAATCAGAAGAAGTAGATATACTTGTTAGCACGAATGTCCAAAGTGAAACTTTGACAAAAAAAAACTGTTTCAAAAATGTCAATCGTTAAGGGGTTTCTGGTGAAAACAAAAATTTAAATTAAAGCGTCATTTATGTATAGGAATATCTTAAATTCAAATCTTGAGACGTTAATTTTTTTAAACTTTTCAGTGGAAGGAAACGCACACTCTGATATTTCTCTTTATGTACCCATCCAAAAATTATATCCTGTTATAATGGCCCTTCTAGTGGCTAAGGGGGTAGCGTTCATACACTGCACCAAATTATCCCGTGTTCAATTCCTGGTGGGGCCAGGAAAATATGTAGCTTTTCACACGAATATTCCAGTTCATATAGCTCTGTCTACTAAAAAGCGGGCCCTACTTCCTCTATCAACTTCCTCTAGTGTCAATAACAATCTAACTGATTTTAAACACACCTACTCACCCCTCCACGTGGGCCCAGTTCTTCGTCTACCTAGATTACCGGCCCACTCACAAACAATGACCTACCACCCAACTCCCAACTCCTATCGCTCCATGTAGATAAGCTCCAATAGCACGCTATATTTCTCATTTACAAATACTATAATGGAAAAAGAAAAAAAAATCAATTCCAGGATCCGCCCCTGCTCGTTTTTTATAGGTATTTTGATTTGTGACAGAATGTGCTAGTGAGGAAAAGTCACAGGCCCTTGCTTTGTAGGTGAGTACACAATCTGTATTACCAACCATTTTTTACACTTACTGTAATGCGAATGCGCTTCTTTGCGTTAACCAGTTCCTTTCGAAGAGCTTCTGTAAGGAGACGCACCGCATGCTTGGAGGCGCTGTACACGCCTATACCAGGGAAATTGAGGGACCTATGACCTGCCACGCTGCGAACAAATAGACAGTTTTTATTTACTTCTAGTGCTAGCTTCAATTTATTCCATTAATTATGAACAAAAATATAATACAGAAATAGAAATAATATCAACATGCTGGTGAAGGTAGAAATTGTATTTTCTTCTCCAAAAGAAAAAAATCGATAATTTTTAATTCATTCTCCTGATGCCGAAATCAGTGATACGATAAAATTATTATTTTATTGTGAAGTAGGTTAAGAATATAGCAATTCAAAGTGAAGTAACCTTAAGTTCAATTCGGCAATGGAAAAAATTATTGTATTGGAAAAAATAC
>NNCF01132399.1:546337-568673 GCA_002313205.1 Laupala kohalensis | reverse complement strand
TGTTATGATTGTATAGTGTTTGAAGAGTAAAGTTAATGAATTTAATTTGTAAAATAGCGTTTTCCTGTAGTGGAACCCCTGCTTGGTCTTTCCCTTCGTTAAACAAATACGAGCCCTAAGAAATTGTGGAACCCTGAGATCGAGCTAGCCGAGGCGCCTAAAATATCAAATTTATCAGTTCTTTAACATTTTAGTCTATAATTCACATGGAAAAGACTCGTTCCGCCACAATATAGCGATCATGATTGCTGGGATTGGTTTCCTTGAAGCGCACATCAAGCTCATCATAACACACTGGAAGATTTAATGCAAATTGATTTGGAGGAAATATTCTACACTTCGATATGTAATGAAAAAAAGAGTGATACAAAAATGTAAATTGACGTACGTCGTACCAAAGGAGATTGAGAAACGGAAACATCTGAAACACCTCAGGATAAGGAAGACGCGTTAGGTGGATTCTCCGAAAGCGCGTACAATATTTATATTTTTGGCTTTTATGAAAGAAGAGACGGCTCGGCATGGCACAAATAAGGGTAGAGTTCTCACTGAGCGTAGGGATTTCGACGAATTCATCCCCCAGGTTAGTATTAATGACATGTTTTCGTCAGAATGGAGAAGGTATGGTTAACGAACTATTTTCTTCTTGACTGCAAAGATTATGGTGAAGAAAGAAAGAAAAATGTATTGTAAAGATGTTTATAGCTACATTTTAACAAAGCTTCTACCAAATACACTACAGAAATGTCTTTGAATAATACAACTTCATAACGTGCGAATGTTCATATACGTGCCCAACTCGATAACGATATTGGGCATGTTGTTTAGTCGACATAATAGAAGAACTTAACTGCAATTAACTGACGATGACATAACGATGTCAGAATACTAAGGAAATATTCTAAACCATTTTATCGCTTAACAATTTGGTGCGTAGGGCTGTATATACGGGTTGTGAAAAATAAAACGATCGAAACAAACTTTGATTCTAGGTAATTAGCAAGAGGAATCAAGTATTTGAACCACAAAATATTATTAACACAGCTGGGAATTGGGACTTAAAAATAGCAAAAATTAAATACGATAATTAGGATTTTTACGACAGTGGAAATTGTTTTAAGAAATGATATTGTACATACCTAACACGGTTCCTGAATGTAAATAAAAATAAGAAAATACTAAGAAATAATCTTGTATTGACGATTTATTGTGACAACACATGAGCTAATGAATGAAAAACGTAAATAACATGACTTTTTTCGAAAAATTAAACCGAAATATAGAGTAACCATTGATCCTAGTACTGCGTGCATTCAAGACAAACGTGGAATAAACACAAATTTTCTCCTGGTTCCACTGACTTTACCGCATCAGTGACGTGTTTCGCTTGTCATCGATAGATTCACAGATAACACTAACCCCTAATCGCTTCATTTCCACAAATAAGTACATTGTTATGACAGTAAAAATATTTGATGATAAAGACGATGTCCTTTGCGACCATTTGCCTTCCATATGTTTTCCTCTGAGCTTGAGTTGACGTCTGATAATTTCCGGAGCGTGTCTCAATTGGTAACAATAAGTGACAATATAGAATTCTATCATGAAAGCAAACAATAATAATTGTATTTTGTATTGCACAACATATTTGTTAATGTTATACAAATTGAAAACACATTCGAGTCATTGAGACCGCAGAAGCTGCATGCAGGTCTACAGTACAGCTCTCCGCATTGGTTTCAGAAGCACTTCTGGGAACATTATATCTCACAGAAGTTTGGAAAGTTTTTGAGTGATTACTCCTTCAACTGACACTACAGTTAAAATAATTACAATTTCTATTATTATTATTATTATTATTGTTGTTGTTGTTGTTGTTAGTCGAGGGCGAACTTAAACTCGACAGATCCTCAGGTAGAAGGATAACTTTACCATTAAAGTCAACACTTCCTTAAGGATTAGGTCTACGCCGGTCTACCTGTGCCCGTCCCGTGAATCCACAGTCAATGGGGCCAGTGGGCAGGTATTTCAGTAAACGAGATGGCTATACCACAAAAAAAATTCTCCATACCATTTGTGATGTTATAGAATAATTGAAATCTACGTTTAAAATGATGAAAAATGATACCAAACACGACCTTTCTGGCATCAAATGCTCATTTGACAATTTGTTCAGTAATTAGGTGACGAAAAGATGCATGTCAAGAAAAAAAAAGGTGTTTTCCCTTTCAATACTATTTTAGTTTTTCGCCTATAACTTTAAAACAACGCATTTTTAGAACAAAATATTCTTGAACAGAAAAAATGTACATTACATTTCTAACAAATTAGATTCTGTACCGTTTTGTCTCCAGGCGAACGGAAAATACTAAAGAGCGTGATTAAATTGACAAAAATTCTACAATGGATTTAATTGAATTATAATAACTTGAGAACTACAAACTTTCAGAGAAAATGTCTTCGTACGAAAATGAAATACATTAAACGTCCTACAAAACGCGTTATCCTGGATATATTTTTCTGACCATCTGTTTCTCCTCTTCCGCGCGTGGAAGTTTTGTGCACATCTTTGTCGAAGAGTCGATACGTATTATTTAATTGGATCAAATGGGGTAGTTCTGATTTTTTTATATGTTATATAAGATCAAGTCCTGATGATGAACCGAAATTTTCGACCTCGACCGAAGTACCAGAAATAAACACACACAAAAAAAAACAGTAGAATTTCAACATTTCTCAGTTTGCTTGAATTTTGACTTTGAAGCAATGGGTTTTAGAAATAAAATGATAAGTGACTCATTTTTTTCAGTTCTGTGAACTTAGAAGCGTTAAAGACCAGAATCTGGAACAGTATTTGGACCACAGACACCATGCAAGGAAAAAAAATACACGCTGACTCTACTACATGTGTACTTAAGTTCAACGCGCAAAAGCGGATAAACATATCGTCAGAAAAAAATACTCTAAAAAAGTCATTTTGTTGGACGTTCAATAAATTTTATTTTCGTATCAGGAAGTTTTCTCTAAAAGTAAGTAGTTCTCAAGTTATAAAAAAATACGGGGAAAATAAGTTTTTTGATCCATTGTACAAATTTTGTCAAATTGCATCTCGCTCTTAAACCTTATCCGTTCGTCTGACGACAAAATGACACTGAACATAATTTGTTGGAAATTTAACATGATATTGTATAGGTACAGTGGTGATTCGTTCTAAAACTGCGTTTTCAAGTTATAAGCGGAAAACTGAAGAAAGTGCAGTTTACAAAATCTTAGTAATATATTTTTGTTTGAGTTTATTGTTGAAATCTGAACCATAAGCTTCGTTCTTTCCCCTCCTTTCTTGTATTCCTGGTAATTTTTTTAAATTAAAAAATATCGAGCTGCTTCTAAAAAGAATAAATTTTATTTGAACATGAATGAATTCTTCATAATATTAGAGAAGCATATGATAAATTTTATACAAAATAGCTGAAAACAATAAAATATAAAACATACTAGCACATTTTCTCTCTAACAAACATACAGTGACTCAATTTGGAAACTTAAATCTATTATCCAGAGAATTGTTCGAGAATTCTAGAATTCCAAGTTTCCAAACATCAGTGGTGTAGAATTTTTTTATACAACTCGTTCTTGTATTTTATTCTTATATTGTTATATTATATAAATTTTGTTCTTATATTTCTTAATTTTATGTGTCGACCTCCGAAGACATGTGAGCAATGGCGCTCTTGTAGTCAACACCCGCACATACATTACCAACAACAGAAATTCAACAATAAATGAACAATTCAGGAGAAAACACCCTAATTATGAAGATAAAAGAAGAACTTTAATGGTTGAAAAAAATATTTTGACGAAAAATCGAAATTTAAGCTTTCTTAGCGGCTACCCCATTTATTTTTGACGAATATTCAAACCTTCCGTTACAAAGATCTGTCTTGTTGTTTCATTCGTATCATAAAATGCATAAAAAGCACATTTCATGATTTAGAGGGAAATAAATATTGTGCCCGAAATAAAACCGGAGCCAAAAAGTTCTCCAGAGCCTAAGTGTTTGGTTCTAAAACCCGAAGTGCGGAGCGTAGGTGCACTATGTAGAACCAACGCATTTACTCTAGCACGATAAACAAAATAATTGTTTTCCTTTCAATCATATATTTCATGAAAGTATCAAGAAAATTATAAGTGGAATTCTACGCACATTGTTCTCGGAATCAGAGGCTCCCAAAACTGAAATATTCGTCAAAATTTCGCGACCGAGTATTTTTCACGATTACAATACTTGTTATATACTATGTGAACAGAAGCTTAAATTCAGTAATGTCATAAATACGTCGTGTTTGGGTTCATTTTTATTGGAATTATGAGTAGAATTAAAAAAATTTAAGATAATGGGAATAAAAATAAAAATGTTTAATTAATAACACTTTAAATAACTCTCCAATAAGTAACTCATGAAATCCACTAGTGGCAGGTCGGTCGGTTGGCACGAGGGGGCGGCAAGTCATTTGAGCAGGTAGAATCTGTCGAGATTGATGGTACCCAAAATTTTTAATCTCTTGCCCGACTTTATGACCATCAGGAAGTGTCGAGTTCAAGAACTCCGTTAGTTGAGACTAAGAAATTTCCTTGTTAGGTGGCATGTCTGTAATATAACGGATTTCTGCATTTCTGGCAGTACATTTCTAGTGAATGACAATCTTGCAAGATGCCCTTTCAGTGTTTTGCAAATGACTTCAGTTGCTGACATTATGAGGGGAATAATGAATATTTAATAATAATAATAATAATAATAATAATAATAATAATAATACTTCACCATATAACATAGTTTAACTGTCGCAAAAATCTCAACCCTCTATTTTCAACTCACTACGTCAGAGTAAAAGGGAAGGTTCAAGAAAGGAAGGTTTGACGCGTTATGCACACGTCGGGATATATTCCAGCAGTCTCTCCAACTGGATCGAGGAAATAACGGAAATAATAGTTTAGAGAAGTTGGCCTTCCACATTCATCCTCCCAAAATCTACCCCATATGCGGGTTCCTGGATCGAGATGGCACCTACAACTTGCAAAACTTGGGCGAAAAGCTGTCCTAATGCAAACTTTTCTGTGGTGCAAAACATCTTACTCATCAAGGCATCTCGTATAATTCTAGAAGATTCAGATGGTCCCAGGAGACAGGTGATTCAAGAGAGAAAACCGATGTCATGCCATATATCCTGGCCATCCGTGAAGATGAGTCAAAATAAAAAGAGCGAAATATTAATTGACTAAGTTTCGGATGTATTTTCTTCCATCATCAGGGATTGGGATTTCATACATACGTATTCTTGCACATCTCATCCCCTCAATACTTATAAAAGCCCTGCTGACATATCATGTAAAACGAAACACCAAGATAATCACATCTGAATGTTGACCATGGTGTTTCTATGTATTGATGGGATAGTGAAATGGATGAGAATATTTATGTTTGAAATCGTACAACTAGCTCTGATGACGGATGAAATATAATCGAAACGTTTGCCAGTTGATATTTTGGTACTTTTACTTCGACCAACACTCAAGAATAACCGTGTTACATAACCGTGGTCCAGAAATATCATCACAACATTCTGATGTGATTTCATGCTTTGTTGTTTCCTCGACATATACTTCAAAACATTGTGAAATGTTACCCAACTTGCAGTCAACCTTTAGTAGGGATCCAACGGCCACGTGGAGAGCAAGGCCAGCCAGCGGGTCGCGGCTCGGGGGAGGCGGGGGCAGCATGTGACCACCGCACCGGTCGATAACTGCGACGCAGCCTGTCCCCGACTCACCTCCTCCCCTCTCGGGAAGCTGACGGGGTACGGATCCCGGCGCGTCCCTCCGCTCCCCGCCCACGCTCGCTTGTCGCTCTCTGGTGCGCGCCTGCTGCGATGCAGAGCTCACAGCTCCAATGCAGGACCTCGTCCTGGCCCTCCTGGGCCTCGACGTTTCCGCGAGTGTACTAGTACCTGACGAAGATACCAACACGGCAGGGCACATCAAGCTCAAGAGTTCGCACAGACGAGTAGAATTTCTGAATCAAAAATACGATATCTCGTGAAACCAGTCACAAAATTAGTCCACTCCAAGTTATAAAACATTTTAGAAAATAAACTTTTTTCCTTGCGTAATTTTTGCCCCAACGCATCTCGTTCTTTCTATTCTTGACCCATAGAGGAGAGCAAAAGTGCCTTAGACTCCTACTACGAGCAACAGATACCTTCGGATATTCATCCACAAAAGTTTTGCACAGTTGCCGGATACAAAATTTCCTGAAAATTTAGTAAAAACTTATATTTATTGCATTGAATAACCATCAGATCTACAGTAGAAATGGTTGCAGTTTAATCGATTTTTTTCACGCTGACATCAACATTCTCTGCACTATACTCCGTTCTATTTTTTATTCAAGTCAAATGTGGAAGAGCAGGCACCATATCCTCAACCTCTCTGTATTTCATGAAATGATTAAATGAATTAAATCTAAAAAATAAAAAGAGGAACGTGAGAAGGGATAAACGGGAAAGAGTTAAGCAATCAAACCCGACGTCGTTTGAGGAGTTTATTTCATGGGAAAGAGTCAATTTTAGTTGCAAAAATATAATTAAGATGATATTACATAAAAAGAGAGAAGAAAAATATAGAAATGGCGAAGATAAGTCTCAATTCGAATGAAGCTCGAGCAAGAGACTTAAATGAGAGAAGTATAAAATGAAATTAAATACATGAGCGGTTGAAACGTTGAGTGCATGGGCGGTCCCACAGTCGTAGCAGTTACGATACAAAGACAATGATGAAGACTCGATGAACATTCATCTCATGTATTCTTACGGATACGTGGAAAAGGAATAGTGATGATTGGAAACCGACGCGAAGATTGTCAGTGGTGGAAAGTTGAGGAAAGACAACATTTATAGAATTTCTGGAGAATTGATTTGAACATGTTTAGTACTATAATAAGGTACAACGATTTATGTAATAAAACGAATTTTTTATCGGTATCTATAAAAGCTCATCGCAGTACAACGAATTCGTATAGTTCGTTTAGTGATTTTAGATCACTAATAATTCGTCATTTTTAATATTAAAATGAAAGGACTAAGAATAAACATGGGGATATAGGAAGGATTATTTACACTACATTTAAAAAATCACGCGAGAGGCGCCGTGGGTACTGAAATAACCATTAATAAAAATAATTTAAAGCCCTTTATATCACAATCCATTACAAATATGCAATTTTTACACCATCGTTTGTCTCTTTAATATCTTTGGTCATCCCCATTTTGCAGAATGACTGTACAGCATCAAATCGTGTCTTTTCTTCGCCATTTTATTCCTATATTGATTTCAAAGAATAAAAGAAGATAATGAAAAATTAAAACTTAAGTCAAAGATTCAAATGAACATTAGTCAAGTCAATGGTAGTTTGGCGGGGAAAAATATACAAGTCTTTTTTTCCTTACGTTTTCGGAGGCGCCGAATCCAAATTTCAAATTTGCCACCTCGTAAAGCGAACTTAATCGACTTTAAATATCAACTTTTCCTCTATTTCCAAATTTGATAGTGCTATATCTCTAGGTGGATCTATTGCTACTGACACATTCGTTAATAAACGCACAAGAAACGAGAGTTCAATCATTTTTAGTCCAATTCTCGAAATATTTAGTGAAATAAATGTATTTTTATTAATATTATTCGGAAGGTCTTCTTTAGAACTCCACTTTCCAAAAGGAACACTCAGGTTGGTGAGCCCGTCCCACCACATGTGGAACCTCTCCATGACAGATGAAACTCTCCCTCTTCTAAGAGACCCAAGGTGTACATGAAAGGGAAGAATTCCACACTGGAAGCGGGATGCTAAGGGCCTCGCAGTGTAAATGTTGTAGGATGTTAGACGTGGTCGGTCATGCTACGAGAGTTTTTGCGTTGTCATGCACACAACTTCTTCTTCCGTCTTGCCTCTGTTTTCACAGCATTCTGCGGAGGAGTAACGCTATATCAAGAAGTTCTTACGGAGAATGCTGTGAGTGAAAGCGGAATTTGAGGGAGGAGGCCGGAAGACCGAACAAGAAATTAACTGAATGCTGAATTCAAATTATTGTATCAAAGAAGATGTTTTAACAACATAATAGAAAAAATAATAAGAAACTTTGCGTACAAAAAATTAAAGCTCGTTTATCCAATAATTAAATTATTTAAAATTTAAACTATTATTGAAAATAAACGTTAAATTTATTGAAACTGTACGACGTCACGCCGTACCTTTTCGAGCGTTCTCTAATTTACTAAGTTTAAATACTTCTGAAGAATACTACCTCTCAAGAGACCTTCTGGTTTGGCACTACTAGCTATAAAAATATGTAAATGGAAATATAGAGGCAACAGAAAGAAACAAACGAATTCCATAACAAAATCAATACACATACTGTGCATGAGAAGACTTTTAATAATATACAATAATGATATTGGTGTCAATAATTATAGAATAGCATGTGTTACGTATGATGAATAATATTTCATCTGCATGGTATGATAGCCCTCTTCCCTTAACAAAATGAAGAAATGATTTGGAGTAGAATCGCCGCGGAGTAGATGGTTGCAACCTTCGTGAACCGGGCAAAGTTACTTATACTGATCCGCCTGATTTTCTTTGCCAATTTTATCTTAGTTGCTGTGTTTCCCCACTTCCCAGTCACGGCAAAAGTCGTCTCTTGGCAAATAATCGCACCTACGCGAGATTTCAAGGTTCTGTCAAAAGGTTCCCGGGATGACCATGCATATTCGTAGCTGCTTCGTATTAGATGTACCTTCAGGATGTTCTATGACAGCGACATCTCTGAACAAGGACAAATTTCCCCTTTTAGGGCCGCCACTTTCGTTTGTTAATTTCGAAAGCAGGAAGACGAAATTAGAACAAGGGCATCATCAGAATATTAATTTCAGGATCGAAATATGAAGTGACGTAACCTAGCAAAGATAAAATTAAGTATTTAATAGTGTTAGAGCTTACGTGCCGTCCGATAGCAAAAACAATTAAACGTCATTGTTTTTACTATTCCGGGCACAAGTATTTCTGCATACATAAATATTTCAGCATGTACATTGATTTAAACTTACTTTTCCAAATTTAGAAATATTGTGACTTAACTCTTAGAACATACACACACAAGAGTTTTATTCCTAATAATATCGGACAATTGCCAAATTATTTTACACCTCCATTGCAATTTTTATTTTAATAGTACGAAAAAGAACCGATCTACTTAAAGAATATATTAAATTCGGTCATATGGGGAAAATAATAATTATATTAGCAACTGACACTATCTCGGTGTCAGCAACCAATAATAAATATTTTGCTAAGATGAGCAAATAAAAAAGGAAACATGGAAACACACTATGACAGTACAATAATAAACGACTTCTATATCAATTAAGTTTAAAAAATATTAAACAACTTCAATAGTCATTTAATAAAACAAATAGTCCATTTTAATCCATATAACCTCTTCAAGATATTAAAAACTCACTCACAGAGGAATAACTATGTTTGAGAAAGGTTTTACGTTTCCTTTCTCATCCACACACGTCTGTAATTTCACACGCATTCGTTTCTTAGTACTGTCATAGATATCTGTACTTTCTATTAATTACCGCCCATTAAACATTCATTTACGAACCTTATAACCAGGTCACAATTATATCCTAAACACTTCATCCTAAGGAGGACCGCAGAACCTAACAAGAACGGGAACTGACAAAATGACTAATTGTATGTACCTA
The DNA here is from genome assembly GCA_002313205.1 of Laupala kohalensis. NCBI lineage: Eukaryota > Metazoa > Arthropoda > Insecta > Orthoptera > Trigonidiidae > Laupala > Laupala kohalensis. The sequence goes on along the minus strand of NNCF01132399.1, from coordinate 558,851 downwards.
GGAGCTTTCATAGAGCTATAATATAAAGTAAGGAATATTCTAGAAATTCAGAAATGGTCCCAGATACTTTTTCTTGACTTACTTTATTGAATTTCCACGTCAAAAATGTCAAAATATTCGTATAATTCAAAATGCAAAATTTGCAAATACCGTAATATTAAGAGAGAAGAATAATGAGATTCTATACGACTTCTATTGCAACAAATCATATCGCGTCTCTTAATATAATTTTATTAGCACCTACTAGCAAAATCATTAAATCGTTTCTTTTGGTTTCTTCTTTTTTATAAATCATAATAGATCTACATCCTGTATTATGAGCTTCAATAAAAGGAGAATCAGTCTCAAAACAGACGCCACCTCTCACATTCCAATATATCGATTCACGAACGCCGAAAAAGTTCAATATTTCTTTCAAATATTGGGTAACAAGTATAATATGTTAAAACTTCAACTCAATGAAACTTATTTCTGACATTTAAACATATGGAAAGTGTTACTTTAAAAAAGTGCATTTATCCACTGTTATATGATTGACCTCAAAAATAATGTTAACATATTGATTTTAATACCCATGGTATGTACTTTTTACTCATTATATTAAAACACATGTTAATCTTTCGTTTGGTGACAATTTTAGATATTTTAAACTCTTATTTCAACGTGGGAATAGTTATTGACACAGAAAATGAATAAAATACAGATATTGGATACTGATCAAAATAATTATTCTATATTGTAACATCACACCTCAAACCCTGATGCGATGTTATTTTTTCTTTGGTAGAAGCGGGATCCACATAAATACCAAAATCCCTATGGTAGTTTTTGTCGCTGCCACCAGCTCGGTTTCCCGAGCAACCAAACACACGTGTAATAACAATAAATAATGATTTATTACAAATTAACTAGAAATCTGAATTTACAACAGAGACAAACTCCCAAAATCATTAATACATCTAATAATCTGTTATTACACAAATAATGCTGTCAGAAAGCATTATTTACACTTGGTTAAATATAGTTGAAGACAACTAAATTGTAAAAACCCTCAGGTTATCTGATCCTTCGAAAATATAAGTTGTTTTCCCCAACAACTAACTGATACTAGTTACGACCCTCGCAACTAGTAATGACTTCATTAAGACTACTGCAGCAACCTAACGAACATCTGGTCTCCGCGACCTAGTCTTAGCTCAGTCACATGTCAGTGCTGACGGATCTCTACATTCCCTCGTAAAGAATCGACTAGGATCTTCACTCCTCCCAATATATAGTAGAAGAAGTCACGTGATTAGCAAATAACCACGCCTTCCCCACCACACCTTGTAACACTCAGTTTGGGTCACCCCTTTGGCTTCTAGGAACGCAGAGACTGCGCCGTAGAGGACAAACCGCCATGAGCGTCACCTAGGAGCTTCGCAAACACCCTTTTCGTTGTTCTATATTCGGCATGCACTTCATTCATTACTTCGTAGAATTCTTCTTTTCTTTAGGTACACCTAAATTCCAGTGGGTCAACGTCGCCGGCTACATTCTCCGAATACACTTGTACGTACTTTCCTTAAAAGTGAAAGTTGTTCGTTCAAACAATACCTCAACCCTGAAAAGGCTTAGGGTGAATCCCAAGCTCGTCACACGTCCGTCTTAGCGCTGACCGGCCACTTATTGTAAGATTCTTAAAAGCATAAGGCTTGGAAAATGCAAAGAAATATTAATATTTCAAAAATTGATGGCATGTCCTGGCGCCTACGTTACATATATGTATTTACCGACGTTTCGGAAAAGACATTTCCTTCCTCATAGCTTACATACGTTAAATGTGCCTTATGTTTCCATTCTGGCAATAAAGAACATGAAACATATTAGTACTCGTATTTTCCGAAATATCGACATGGGTTTTCTCAACTTAAATTCATATTTCAATTGCGTGTGTTTCAACGTTAGCGGAGGGACAAGGCGCTTTATCATCGCTTCAACCACAGACCAAGTCTCAGTTGCCGTTCCACTGCGGTGAGCGGTGGCCGCTCAGTATCGGGGACTGGATCTCACGCACGAATGCAGACGCGCTACAGGACGGAGCGATGCGACGGCAGCGATCGGAGGCGTGATGCGAACAACATTCGAGACAATCTCTTTAGGACTTCAATATTTTGAAAACATTGATGAGTTTGTGTCGGTGCCTCTTACTCAGTCGATTCAGATATGATTTTGTCCATCTGTCATTTATTGGAGCTCAGAGTCCTTTCGGTCACATGGCGCACTGATGCAAGTGCACTATTGGTGCAAATACCCCAGTTTTGGACGTGAGATCCAAACCCGTTCTCTCAATGCTGGGCACAGAAAATAAAGGCTTTCAGCCACTACTTAGGACAGATCCCAGCATTGCAGATGGCCGCCATGCGGTCGAAAAACACCAATAAATGATTACAGGTAAACGAAATCTCTTCTTGTTCGTAATAAACAACCTGTCGACACCGGACGCATTACTTTGATCATCAGCTTAGCTGAGGAGCAATTGGCCAACAAGCCCCTGCGGTGGCTCACGGGTTAGCATGGTTACTCGCCACCGACTCACTCCTGGTTCAATTCCCGGCGGGACCAGAAACATTTGTGGTTTTTCACTTGAATGTTCCAGTTCATATAGCTGTAACAGTTGTAAAGCGAACCCTTCTCCTTCTAACCACCTACTACTAATCCCAGTGTCATTAAGAACTCTTACTAACACACTCTGACTATTACTAACTACTCGTACTAGCACCACGTGGGACAAGTTGTTGGTAAACCCAGCAAACCGCACACCTTCTAACAATAGCCCCTACCACCCACCTCCTACCTCCTATCGCCTCGTCCCATGTTGATAAGCTTCAATAGCACGCTACATTTTCCATTTACAAAAAAACAATGAATTGACCAAAAAATGAATATTTTTAACATTTATTGGAGGATTTTTAGGAGTTACTATGAATGCTACAGTACTAATAATCACCTTTCTTCTTTTGTTGTCAACCCTTCCTGAGACACCATGATATGTTCCGAAATAAAAAATAAATGAATTTTTTTCAGAGGAACTGCTATTTTGCTCGCGCCACAAAATGTACTGCTCCCCATTACAGAGACCCTAATTGGAAATCGGAAACTATCTGTATGGACACTATTAAGATGTGAACGTCTTCTCGATCTTCAGAATATCCAAACATTACTCGTGACTTTTAAAATATAGCATCACTGATTGATTCATACGATGTTGGATTTTCAAAATACTTTACATAAATCATTTGTTCCGCATGGAGTTACATAAGAATTCATTTTCTCGGATTGCAACAAATTATCCCACCCAACTCGTCAACAGAGCACACAATTTAGGTTTTCGACTATTGAGTCGGGTATTTATTTTCTTCTAGCTTCTTTAAAACAAGTTTTTGAACGTATGGAGTAATCAGTACATTTCAGCATTACGCTGCGGTCCTGCGAACTAACAGAATTATACCGATTGAGCGAAGCATTCTGATTTGCTAGTTTATACTATAACTTTCAAATTTTATTACAAGAGATTATAAAAATCGCAGTAAAACGTTAATTTTCATACGCAATCATTGATGACGTAAAAGTGACCTGCACAGGAAATAAGTCGAATGGAAACGAATTCGCGACATTACTATCTATACACAGTGGGATATGTGGTGGTCACTGTCAATTGTTCTCGTGGTCACAGTGGCTCTATGAACGGGTTGTCGTCTCGAAGACAGCGGCAACATCGGATGTGTGCAGTACGGAAGCGACTTCGGAAGGCGAGAGAGGAGTGGCGGGTGCGCGAGGGAGGGAAGAGCGGCACGGGGGAGGCGGCGTGCAAGGAAGCGGCACGGGGGCAGAGCAGTCGGGGCGAGCGAACACCCGCGAGGACGCCCATGGCTGATCTTGCGATGAAAATGTTGGCTGGCAGCGACAGCGAGTGTGCGGGCGCGTCTGCTGATGGGAAGACGGTGAGGGGTGCGTGCGACGATGAGGGAGTGTGGGGAGGGAGGTGGCCCGAGAGAGAGGGGCGCCTGGCACGCAGGAAGCACCCAGGAGGGGACACGAGGAGGTGAGGCGAAGGGCGTCCGTACCGTGCCGCATGTATCGGGTGAAGGGCTTTGGACGTCTGGCGGTGCAATGCCGCGTAAAGGGGCGAGAAGGGATGGGAAAGAAAGGGAAAGAGCGGTCCCTCGTGACTGCTGCCTCCTAGTGAGTGGAGCGGGGATCGAGGGGGCGAGCAGGGGCGAAAGGCGCCGAGTGGGATTCAGCAGATCTGGCGCACTTGGGTGGTGCACCGCGGATCTTGCAGGCAACGTGCTCTACACAAAATGTCGGAATCTTTTACGATCAAAGGGCTTCAACTAAACCCCTGAGAAGTGGAGAACTCTATTAAGGACTACTGTGTGAACATTGATTTTTATGTTGATAGTGGCGTCCACCACTTATAAATTAAAGTTTTAAAGCACTATGGTCATTTACTAATTTCTACGTTTTTTCAAGAGGTTATACATATACTCGAAGGTTACCAGCTGAACTTGAGCAAATAATAAATCCCGAACTATAAAGCGAATAAATCGCAGTTACAGAAGAAAAAATATTAAGAACGCGCGAGTGTATCAAATTCCAAGTAAACGTTTCAGTACAATTAACTTCAGCCTTACCATACAATGCTTGATAAGATCCTCTTACGTCGGTTAAATACCCGCAACATCGGTCTCGGATATTCACGGACTGCTATTCTGAAGTTAAGTTGCTATTCTGAAGCTAAAACGGCGACGATCAAGCCTCGCGCTTACAAATTGCAGTATGTGTACAAAACATCGTAACAGAGTTGAATGGTAAAGATTTAGGGTTAAGTATTGTGTGCGCTCTCTTCCAATGCTTTGAAGCTGGATTACAGACACATGAGTAGCGTCGCCTGGGATTTAATTAATGAACTTACGTCAAGTCGAGTATACTTTTAATTTTAAAACAAATATTATGCAATTGAAATGGAAGGTTAAGATTCCCTCAAAGTCCAGGAAATAATTTTTGTAATGATACCTCATATTTGGTCCTTGGTTCATTGTGACGCGAGTAAAAGGGGTATTTACTAAAATTTACCTTTTAGAAATAACATATAGCGATATACAAAGAGATAATAAAATGCAAAACACATTCCCAAACGTTTCTAATCTAAATTAGATTCGAAAAGAGAGAGAAAATTCTGGAAAGATCACAAATTTGTGCTGAGAGAACCCAAACTTACAGTTGAATGGCGTTCGTGTGTTCACAAATTCACACAAGATAAAACTAATGACGAACTTGTAAGACGTGTTTATCTACAATAGAGATGGAAGAGTAAACCGCATCGTATTTCGAAAAAAAAATGTAAAACCTAATAAATACAAAAATATATTTCTATATTAATGTGCGATTCAACACAACCTGACGTCAAAGGAAACAACATAAATTATACTCGTTAATCATTGTAGTTCCCACTGTAGATACCAGCAACGGATTCTTCGTCTCCCTATTCCAATGAAAGTCGAGAAAAAATTTCTCAGAGGAAGGGAAGAATTGGAATGTAAATCACAAATGTTCCGGAAGATCTTACGTTAAGGCAAATATAGATTATTTTCGCTCAATGATCTATTTAAGAAATGTTATTCATTTAAAGGAATTCTTCCACTGATACCGAAGTACAAGTTAAGAGATTCAAAAACTCATAAGAGAAATGATAAAAACAAAAGCAACATAGTGTATACTACTTCTATATCGTGATGAAATACGTGAAGCCATGGGTGTTAAAATTAATAAATTAAATCAATATCTCTTCCAAGCAAATATCATGGAAAAAGGCATCCGTTAGAGCTTGTTGTAAAATGTATTAAAAGATACGCGAGAAATGATTCGCTAATACGTTCGCTAAACTAGTTCAAGCTTAGTTTTCAGTTATTGTCTTCTTTTTAAATAAAAATTTGTTTCTTCCGTGACATTGCATAGTAAGACTCATACGACTTCTGAGAATATCTAATATGATATAACAAACAATTTAAAAATATAATATACATTTTCTTTACATTATAAGAAAGCCAAGAGGTCCACAGGTCACGAATTTCATTGGAATACGTTTGGGAACCAATGACTTAAAGCAATAAAATTTGCAAATAGCTGGCAGCGGGGAACAGGACCAATATGTTCATCGGTAAGAAAATGAATTTCTTGTTCTGTGAAATTAATGAATCCTAAACAAGAAAAAACAGATTTAATTAGATCAACGTGTTTAATATTTTCTTACAGCAACTAAAAAATAAAAAAGATTACTTTCGATCATAATGATCTTGGAAACTCGTATAATTGTTATTTTTAGTGATATATCTTCCCCCTCCCGTGGAGAAAGCACCTGAAGTTTTCAGAATACGCCTGACAGATCTAAAAATATCCGAAGTGTCAGAAAGAATTGGAAGAATTTGTTTCTGCAATAATATTGATAATATTGAGAACCACGAAAAAGCAAGTAATAAATGTGAGGAGGTATTGATCAGATACGAGTTCCTTCAAGTATCCAGAGTAAATGCTTTATCAACAGCGATAGATATGTGGGGTCGGTGTATTGTGATGTATTTTTATTTCACATATTCCCATTACGGAAGATGCACGACAGTCGTAACGTCTTTTCGAGGAGAAATGAATAAAACACATATTTATATTTTTGGAGTATTTGGAAGAGTGGGATAAAAAGACGTACCAATAAATTCTTATTCTCAGCGTATAAACATACGTTCGGAAGGGGAACTGATTTCCGAACAGTGAGTACACGAGGTTGCTTGTTTCTTCTCCCTATCGAGAAAGACCTTGCTTCAGTCACTGATGAGCAGGGTTAGGATTGTTAGACGCAAATTTCTTATGAAAAAAAGAAGGGAATAGGTGCTAAAGTAGGGGGGGGGAAAGGGACATCGAAACATCACAAGTCAGAAGAAGGAAACTATAAGAAGTAAACATATCCCCTTGATTTTCCATTTCCACACGTCATTCTTCCAATCGTTTAATATAGGCACCCGCGTTTGTACTCCAAGTCATGTTACCTTTGCCGAAAGTTATGCAATATGGCTGCCTAACACGAATTGCCAACTTCCACGAATTCAAGTTGTATCGAAATAAATATTAATAGAAGTCACAAAAACGACTACTTGCTGTAAAGAAATATAATTTAATAACATACAATTTAAGACACATGGCAATATTCCTTCCACACGCTCGAGGCAGAAGGAACGGAATAGCGCCACAAGAGCAAATGCATTGAATTGATGGCCGATATTGGCGATAGATTTAAGCTTAATAAAACTCGAATGTCCTGCCAACATAACGCGAGGTACATATATCATTACTCTTATGTCGAAGTAAAAGTGTTGTCTACTCTGTGCACAAGCACTATACCAACATCAAGTCAATTAGACTGACAATGAGTCAAGAAATAATTTGTCAAGAGAGCTGTTACAAACTGCCTAAGACCACGTTGAAGACAACATACTGCGACTAATATACAATAAACTAATAACACAGTGCATTTCCATTCATGAAATTTTTTCATAAGTTAAATTTCTCGAAGCAAAGAAACATGACTTGGGACACAGATAGGTTTACAATTCGCGTGTTCACTGCAGGAGACATTAATTAGAATTAATTTAATATTTTATATTGAATCGAAAGCATATGTGAATGGAATGAATGGAACTCACACGTCTTATCTGTTATAAACGATAAAAATGCGCTCTAGAAGACTATTGAAGAGCTACAGCAAACGAGAAAAAAGGGATTATGGGTACGGTAGGGGGAAAAGGATAAAGGTCCCAAAAAAGGGAAGAAAGGTGATGAAGAAATGTCTCCTTTCTCATCTAGAGATAAAATTTCAAACAGTGACATCTTTCTGAAGAGCTTTCACTTACCGTTCGGAAAAAGGCGGGAACCTAATAATCCTAAACCTGTTGATGAGGTAGTAAATTCTGCACAACTTTCGAAGCCGGATAAACATATCACGTGATATCGAACACTAATAAAAGGCAACAAGCGAATGTTATGATACGTGAATTCGACAAGATTGGATCGAGAACTTATATTTCAAGGTGCAGCGAAAATGCTTAAATATACTACAGACGGGAATAATATTTCTCATTCCTGAGGCTCTAGTGTATCCAAATTCAAGACCTCCACCAATCTTTAATCGCTGGATTGGATACGAAAGTAGGGGAAAAAGCATTCCGAGCAAGAACGGTTGATCGCCTTCAAGTAGGAGATCATTCGAAAATTCCATTAACAACAATTTTCTACGATAATGCGGTAATAAATTATTAGACATGTAGAAGAGACCGGGGAATACCATTGTAACAATTACCCTAAAATATGTCTATTTACGTCAACAATACCTCCATGATTTTAAAGGGAGAACCTCATATAAAATTTCAAACGGTTTATTGAATCTATTTATACGAGGAATACAATCATTCACAGAAAATAATCCATGCGATACAATCATTTAATAACTTCATTATGAACAACATGGTTAATTAGTCCTTTCACTTCAGGTTTTGAAGAAGCGATTTCTTTTTCATTTTCCGTTCAAGATCACAGTAGTTGACATTTTTATGACAAAACAGTTTAGATACTGTACTTGGGGTTCACTCAATTTCTCTACTTTGTTTTTATGTTCGTCACGAGGAATATTTTTTCACAAACGTAGATTGTTGCAAAGCATAGCAACTTTCTGACTGCCTCCTCCTGTGAAATTTTGAAAGACTTTGCAGTTCTCGATATCCAAAAGCATGACAGATTTCGTTTGTTTTCAAATTCAATATGTGTCTCATTATTGCATCGAAGTTCAAGAAGGGCGTCAGTCAACCCTTATGGATCTTCTGGAACATTAGCAGTTTCACATCGAAAGCCAACCCAGCTGACATGTCGAGCAAGATCAGAGAAGTAATCAGAGAACTGCTCTTTGAGATTTGTAATAGCTGTATTGATCTTTTACAGTTATAACTTGTTTAACTGTACCCTAGATATCACCAAGTAATAATAAAAATAATAATTTAAACTCTTAAATAAAACCACTGAAATCCTTTTTGTTTTGGTTGATATTATATTGCTGATTATTCCCTACAATTCTTTGTCGAATGTAATCACAAATTCAAAAAAATCAGTAAAATATGCGAGATGAGCGACCCACGATACGTTTGTGCACGTATCAATGAGAATATGCTTTTGATCAAATATTAACTTTAAGTTCAGTTTTGAGAGACGTAGTACACATGATTAATTTTTATGTACACACTTTACATCGTATACGTAACTATCTTTTTACGAATTTCATTTTAACCCCACTGAGGGTATTTTCCCCAGACCACCGAACTCGACGCAATAGGGTTCAAAAAGGAACATTACATACATGAAGTCTTGGGACACTCAAATAAAGGGAAATTTTCGAGATTTAAAATTCAGTGCAGAACGAGTAAGACTGACTAAATTAAATACACATATTTCAGTCTTACATGCGTTCACACAACGAGGAGTTAGTATTTTAATTTCCAGTGACTCTCACCTGTCGTGACATTTTAATACGTAAAGATGTCCACATTCGTATTCCCGGATTAATGAGTAGCTATACCATAATTCAACTGTTGGTTAATAGGAGCACTTCAAACATGTCATTTGTTTCAATAAAGAGTTTCAAGGATTACCATAATGTTCCCCTGAGTAGAAAACAAAATATCAAAATTTTTGGAATAATTTGGAAATTACGTCACGTTATACCATTAANATATATATATATATATATATATATATATATATATATATATATATATATATATATACAAACACGCAAGATCCAAAACTACAACTGAAAACAAACATGAATTAAATAATCCAATCGTGCACCCAATGAAGGGGGATGTATCAATTTCAGAAGGTTCTCCTTGGGATTGGTTGATCGTTGAAAACTCGGATATGCCAGATTATGACAGGCGAATGGTAAAACTCTCAGTGCAGATTATTTACGCCCAACACTGAAATTTTGTCACATGATTATATTGTATGAGAGCAACGGCCGAGAAACAAAATGTACCTCCTCATAGATACGGAAAACTCAACATTTAACACAAAATTATCTCTCACACAGTTCACTTAAGTGATATTTCTAGAAATGTGTTGTACAAGCAGTCAGAAGTTGTAACTGAAACTGACATCCAGGAGAAATCAAGTGACAGCATCAGAGACCACCGTATGATTTCCGAAAACTCACTGACACTATGAAAGATGCACTGCAAAATGTAGCTGCCCCACACACTATTCTCTCACATACAGTATTAACTCATGTGTCATTTTTTCATTCCGGAAATCTATCGCGGAACGAAAGAAAAATACCTTGTAGTTGACATTTTTAAGACAATGTCAACACAAAAGTACCGAGTCATAAGGAATGTCTCTGTAAAAGAATGAATAGCAACACTTTCAAACATCACCACTTCCCTTCGCGTAGAGAAGACCACGTCTTCATTTCACGACATTGAAGTCACAATGAGCAGCGAAGTAGCGCGGTATTTGTGAACCCATCCATCAGTCACCAGCCTCCATTCATTCGAACGAAAGGACAGAAAAGCGACTCACCGTTTTAGTGTGGGGTGTTTCCCATTCGCCTGGAGCTTGGCGCGAGGGCGAGCGTCGGTGGGGGTGGCTGTACTCTGGGAGGACGGCGTGGTGCCCACCTCGGAGCTGCTGAGGCTGGAGATGCTGGAGTCAGTGGGCAAGCTGCCGGCGGGCGGCGCGGTATGTTGAGGCGGTGGTTGTGTGACAGCGGGCGCCGACGGACCCACAGGCACCGGGGCGCCGGGTCCGGGTCTCGGCGACGGGCCGGTTGGGCGTGCGGCCGAAGGCGACCCGTTCACCGCAGCGCCGTTTGCGGGCTCCGATAGAGCAAGCTGCAGGCACGGGCCGCCACCGCCACCTCCAGCACCGGTCGCGAGCCCTGCCGGCGGCAGGGGTGGCTTCTCGGAGACGGGCAGCATGTATGAGAGCATGGCGCCGGCGTTAAGCCGGCGTTGGCATTCCCCGCCAAACGCAGAGGTCGACGGACTGGCACCACGACGTCCGCTCCCTCCGGATCGGCTGTTCTTGCACGCGACCAAGAACTCCGACTGGCGGGAGCGCGAACTTGATGTTCCGGAAAACTATTTTCGAAGGAAAAAAGTCCCCGCGTCTGACACAGAAACAAGCTTCGTGGCGCAGCGTAAACCGCAGCCGGCGAGGGGATGGTGGGATCGTCAGGCGTGAGCGCGTTGCAGTAGGGCCGGGCCGGCAACGGCGAGGTGGGTGTGCGGGCCAGGCGGGCGTGGCGGTGACGACGACGTGCGCTGCGCGGCGGCCAGCGGCAGCAGCGCGGACTCTGAGGCTGCGTGCGGGTCGTCGGCGAGCAGCCGGCTGCGCCGCGCGCTCGCTCTCGGGCTCGCTGGTCGCTGCTTCGCGCAGCGGCCGCAGGCAGCGCTGACAGCGTCGGCCACTGCGCCTGCGCGTCGCCTCCGGACTACCTCCCACACGTCGCAGGGGTGCCAATCTGGGAAGCGTCAAACAATGAAAACAATGAAGGTGTCGGTATCGCGGCATCCCTTGTGGGGCACAAGGGGTCGGAAGCGATTTCGCAGCGAGGTTTTGGCGGCGAGAAGGGGAGGCTATGTATAAGAGGAGGGGTAAAGGAGGCAAAGCGTGTGCATTCACGGAAGCCCCGCGAGCGGCGCGAACGCATCAGCTGCTGTTCGCGCTTTTCGGTGGCTGCCGCATCCGCGGTTCTGACTCTGTCCTCCCCTCGCTGCTGCAGCTGCCTGATCTTCGTGTAGAGAAGACGGCTGCAGACGTGCAGACCGCGTGCGTCATCGCACCCACGCGGCTGCCTCGCGTGCGCCTTTTCCGTGGAGTCTAGGCCCTCCCCATCTTACCTAATCCTACTTCTCAGGCATTTCGATCATGTTTAAGGACAGATTTGCTACAGAATTGTACGATAATTTTCCTTTATCGAAGGCGTGCGGTAGTCTGCTTCCTATCCTAATAACTCAACGGAAATCTGCAAAAAAGGGGGTCAAATCTTTAAAAAATTGCTAAGCTATATTTTATTGCTGGAATCCCTTCACTTGGATATCAAAAGTGCCCCAAAAAGTTTACTTACCCCACCTCCCGGGAACCCCACCCCCAATTTTGAGTGTAAAGGGTTCAATAACGTTTCTTTTTGTGATTTTGGGGTTTTCTGTTGATTTTAAAGTAAAATTTATGCATAAAAATGCATTATGGAAAATTTTGACCAAATTACGTTTTTTTGGAAAAAAATTATACGATTTTTCGCCGCTAGAGGGCGAAGAAAGTACTTATAATAGTACGTTACGAGAATCATATGAGTTTTAAATATAGTACTTTACACTCTCATATACTCATACATACATATACACATATAATACATATTCACACACATGCACACACA
>NNCF01132399.1:521933-542405 GCA_002313205.1 Laupala kohalensis | reverse complement strand
CCCCTTAATAGCGGAGCATTCGAAGCCCCTCCCTATTTCTGAAAGGAAGTCCTTTTAATTCGCCGGGGACGCTGAGTACGGTAGGGTTGGAGACGAAGTCACAATAAGAATGTGTAATACATAGGTAGAATACTTTTAAAACAGATGACGATTCGTGAGATCAATTAATCTATTATCATCATTTTAAAATTATTTACATGAATAAAAATATTAGCTTATCGTTAAAATAGAATACAACATGTTTCAGTGGGTATGGGATTGTTAATAGTATCTTCTCTAACATTTAGTGATAAACATACAGAAAATCACATATTTCGTTTCCAGAGTTACTGGAAGTACAAACCACCTATGTATCCATCTTCGGAGCAGTAGAATGTATGCTCTTCCACTTTGTTCGTTCACCATCACAATAGACTGTTCATCGAAACTGTTGATTGATATATGAGTCAAGTTCAGATCAAAATTTGAAGAACCAAATTTCCGTATTATTAAAGTTTTTTATATTTGTTTTCAACCATGGTACTTTGATTGAATTTTCGGACTGTTTGTTGCTTGCTCCAGGGAAGTGAGGTCTTACAAACAATCCTAAACAATTTTTCACGCTTTGTTGANATTCAAATATAACTAGAAATACCATTATCGGCGGGGACCTTAACTGGGAGGGTGACTCTGATAGCATTAGCGATGCGCAATCAGTAGTAAACAATCTTGTTTGGGACGGTGGCACGTAAGTCGGATGGCTACCGCCTTGGCCGACCGTGGTGGACAGCCGCCCTCACACGTGCGAAGTATGTTGTACGCCGGTCACGAAGGGCGTACCAGCGCTCCCGTTGGGGAACGGAGGGCAAAGCAAAACGCCGTACCCACTATCTCGCAGAGCTGGAAGCGTATCGCCGGGCCATCCAAGCAGCCAAACGCAGTTACTGGGCGAAATTCATTGAGGAGAGTATTGCGCGTGATGTTTGGGGGCTGCCTTACGTTATTGGCCGCGGCAAGCTCCGCCACAAAGAGATATGGTATAGCCTGGAGGCAGCGTCCGGGTATACAACGGGGTGGGCTGAGACAGGCAGCGTCCTCATCGATGGGGTGTTAGAATGCAGTCCAGATCAGCCTTCAGAGCCGCGCACGTACACCGCCCAGGAGATGCCACCTGAAGACCGCTTCACTCGTCAAGAAGTTGAGCATGCTATACTTGGTTTGAAGCGTGGCACAAGTCCGAGCTACGACTCTATCACGGCCGACATGGTCCACGCTCTGCATGCCCGGTATATCGACGAGATTGTCAATATCTTCAACTTGAGCCGGGAGTACGGGTATTTTCCCCGTCCATGGAAGCTAGGGGACCTGCGGCTCTTTGTCAAACCGGGGAAGACTAATCTACAGCAGTGGGAGTCGTATAGGCCGATAACCCTGCTTCCAGTCATAGGCAAGGTGCTCGACAAACTGTTAGAAGCAGAGCTACGACCAATGGTGGAGCCAACACTGAGTGAACACCAATTCGGATTCATGAGGGGCAAGGGGACAGGTGATGCGCTGGCGCATATGCACCGGGGTGTGCTCGAGAGGCATGATAAGTACTGCCTCTTAATATTTGTTGACTTCGCCAAGGCGTTTGATAGCGTGAACTGGGAGGTTCTTCTAGCGGAGCTCGCGCGGATTGGCGTGGGTGGCAGTCTACTCCGACTCCTGCGGGACTACCTGGTGGACCGAACGCTGATGCTCCGCTTAGGGGACGCAGTCTTAACACGTAGACTGCGCCAAGGCTGCCCACAAGGGAGTCATTTAGGCCCCCTATTATGGAACGTTCATGTGAACCCAGTTCTCCGACAGCTAGCAGAGGATGGGGTGCGTTTCACAGCCTACGCGGATGACCTTCTGGTTCAGGTGGACGGTGCCAGTCGCAGCCAACTTGAGCGAAATGGCAGTCGCGTGTTGGAACGTCTGTTCGCATGTAGTTCAGCTATTGGGCTCACTATATCAACGAGCAAAACGGTTGGTCTGGTCCTCGGACAACGACGGACCGCTACTGTCCGCAACCCGATAATTCGTGTTGGGAGTTGGCGCTTGCCAATTAAGGAAACCGTGCGCTACCTGGGGGTGGTGATAGACAATCGTCTATCATTCTTCCCTCATCTGGCATACCTCCGACAGAAGATGGAGCGTTTTGTTTATGGACTACAAAGAGTGGGCATAACGAAGCTGAACCTACCGGTGGCACGGCTCAAGCAGCTATATAAGGGGGCGGTAGTGCCACTCCTAACATATGGCTTTGTGCTCTGGGGATGCCGCATGGCAAGAGTCCATTTTGGGAGGAAGGTGTCCAGCCTCCAGCGCCTCAGCCTTGTTTATTGGTTTGGTGGCTACCGTAGTGTCGCCACCAAATCAATACTGGTTTTACTAAATCTGCTCCCAATTGATCTGGAAATAGAGGAATTTCGGCTTCGGTTTGAAATGCGTCGTCATGGTCGGATAGAACTGGATGGGAGGGAGCTCCTTGCAAACTTGCGGGGCTGGAAACGGGAACTTCACTCATGGCTTCTCACCCGTTGGCAGCAAGAGTGGGATATGGCATCTGTCGGCCGGCAGCTGCACCGGTTCGTACCAGATGTGACAATGGCGGCCAAGTCCTGGTTTCGACCTAGAAAAGCAGTGATCGAACTACTGACTGGACATGGCAACTTCAATGACTACTGGGAGCGCCGAGGATACGCAGACAGTGGCTGCTGCCCATGTGGCCTAGCAGTGGAAACCGTGGACCATGTCGTCTTTGATTGCGGCCTTTATGAGCCGGAGCGACGCGTCTGGTCCCTCACCCTCAGGAGGCTGGGGATCTTCACCTGGGCACCAGCACAGAGCCTAATAGATGGGGCAGCAGCTTATGCGGCCTTCGCCGATTACGCGGACAGGATCGTGGACCTGCGACATTTGATGGACTGTTAAGCGGAGTTGATGGAGAGTGAGTGAGATCATCGCAGTATCATCTATCGGAGGGAGCAGTTTATGTTTATTTGTGTCTCTTTCTTTTCTATGAGTATAATTCCTGGATATGTGACTATTCCCTAGATTCAGCACTATAGCTCAATCTTCATTCTGAGACTACTTCCAATTCTGTGACTATTTTACCCTATTCTATGCCTATTACTCTATCTTCATACCTGGGTTTTTCCTTGATTTGTGTCTTATTTCCTTGATTTGTGTCTTATTACCTTGATTTGTGTCTCATTACCTTGATTTGTGTCTTATTACTTTGATTTGTGTCTTATTACCTTGATATGCGTCTTCTTACCTTGATATGCGTCTTCTTACCTTGATTTGTGTCTTATTACCTTGATATGCGTCTTCTTACCTTGATTTGTGTCTTATTACCTTGATTTGTGACTTATTACCTTGATTTGTGTCTTATTACCAAGATTTGTGTCTTATTACCTTGATTTGTGTCTTATTCCCTTGATTTGTGTCTTATTACCTTGATTTGTGTCTTATTACCTTGATTTGCGATGTGATGTTTATGTAGGAAAACGATGCGATGTGATAGAGAAGATTATGTGTGGAGTGTATGGATTATTGGATTAATATATAATACTGGATAATAGGATTATGGGATTGGAAGAGAGGATGGATTAAGAAGAGAGATGGATTAAGCTGAGAGCAGAGCTATGGACCATCCGTANGAAGGTTATTCAGGTAAATCTCTACAAATTATAGGAATATATAGAGCTCCAAGTGATGATATGCATGTGTTAAAAATATTAGTTAATAAAATGGGTCTCAATTCAAATATAACTAGAAATACCATTATCGGCGGGGACCTTAACTGGGAGGGTGACTCTGATAGCATTAGCGATGCGCAATCAGTAGTAAACAATCTTGTTTGGGACTGTGGCTACTGTCCGGTAGTGAAGCAACCGACAAGAGGGGACGCTATTCTCGATGGTTTCCTCGTAGGACCGGAGGATGAGCTTATCTCTTGCGACACTGTAGACGGTATAAGTGACCACCGCGCGGTTATCTTAGAAGTCCACTGGGTTAATTCTCAAATATCTAGACCACAGGATAGAATAATTTATCAATATAATAAAACAAACGTACCAGATTTCCAGTTTTTTCTACGTCGAAATTACACGAGATGGGTTGATACAGGAAGCTCCGTGGAAGAAATTTGGTTAAACTTTAAGAATATAATATTTAAGACCATTAAAAAATTTGTTCCCTATAAGAAATTAAAAAACAATCCTGACCCTGAATACTATAATAGTTATATTAGACTTGTGAAAGCCAAAGTAAGAAAAGCGTATAAAAATCGAAAGAAAGGGACTGACTACCAAAGTCATGACAAATTTCTCTTTAAACAGTTATTAATAGCAAAGAAAAATGCTCAGGAGTATTTTCTACACAAATTTTTCCAAAATAAAGACAACTGTTGGTCGCAATTTTATAAATACCTAAAAAGACGGAAAGGGAATAAGAAAGTACACCCGCTATTAAAAACAACGGTGTAATCTATACACAACCTCAGGATAAGGTCAATGTTTTTAATTTATATTACTCGTCGGTTTTTGGCATTTCTTCTATTAACGACAATTTAAAATTGACAAATAATTTCCATATAAATACTTTTGTTCTAAATACTAGGATGCTGCGAAAGCGAATTTATAAGATTAAGAATAAAAAATCAATCTGTCACGACAAAATTCCAGGGGATTTCTTAAACTCGGTGGGGAGGTCATGATTCCTTACCTAGCCAGGTTTTTTGATATTACATTAAATAATTCTTCATTACCACGGGACTGGAAAAATGCTATCGTGGCACCAATTCACAAAGGAAGTGATCGCTCATTAGTTGGTAATTATCAACCAATTAGCTTAACCTTCGTAGAATGTAAACAGATGGAACATTTTATTGTAGATTATTTGAAGAATTCTTGGGAATTTTTTTTTCTACGTCCTGCCCAGCACGGTTTTAGATCCGGGTACTCATGTGAGAGCCAACTTATTTCCGTTTGCCAGGACTTAGCTGACGAGGTGGGGGGAGAACTGATGCAATAGATATTAATTTATCAAAAGCGTTCGATTTAGTGCCACATGACAGTCTTCTTGCAAAAATCGCGAAGTCCGAAATTGATCCGCGTGTCAAATGGATTTGTGAATTTCTCCGGGATCGATCACAACAAGTTAGAATAGATTAGTGCTCCTCTAAAGAAATCCCGGTGACATCGGGAGTACCACAGGGAAGCGTTTCGGGTCCACTTCTTTTCCTTGCATATATTAACGATATATAATTCGATAGTGCGTAAAATAAAATGTAGGAAACAGAAAAAGGATATTGGTAAATACTCCTTTGTGAATAGAAGTATTGTATGCTGGAATAACTTATGCAGCAACACTTTCGAACTTACCAAAAAGAGTAAAATGTTTCCGCAACCATCTTCTTGCTTCGTCGAAATAGGATTATATGTGAAGTGCATTGAAGTGTAGTGAGGTGATTGGAGTCTAGGGGTATGGAAAATGTTCAGAGTGAATAGTAATAGTGATGTATAGTGAAGTTTACATGATTGTTCTCATTAACCCTGTTTGGGTTTTATTTTTTATATTTATTAGTTTCTTTTATTTATGTTAAAGCAATTACATTTACGGTAAGGGTATAGGAGGAGTCATGACATATGTGTGTATACTGAGTGTGTTTGTAGGTAAGAGTGTATTTGTGTAATTGTTTGTAAGCGAAAATGTGTTTGTGTATGTATGTGAATATACACACAAATTAGCCTCATGTAAGTAGTTAATTTCTTAAAACTAATTTCTTTCTCATTCTAACTATGTGCAGTAATTTTCTAAGCATTTTATTCCGTGTGTGTATTTTATAGATATTTTCATAGATATTGATGATTTGTCTTTTTAACCTCGTCTTATTGTATTATGTATGTATTCTTTTCTATCTGCCACCGAGAATTGCTCACTAGAAAATTAATAAATTATTATTATTGTCTTGTTAAAATCACTCCGTACTTTGTGATTCTGATAAAAGGACGAATTAGGTTTATAACATTTCCTTAATATTGGTTTTATCTTATTTGATTTGTGAACAGAAGAGGATATTCTTATCTGATGCTTGGTGACAAAATATACCATTTCTAACAGGTACACTTCCTCGGAATTTTAATAATTCAATTACACTGTATTTCTGTTAATAATTCAATTACACTGAACAGATATTCCTGAACTATAATTATGAACCAACAGGAGTTCGGAAAACATTTTAAGATAGAGGACTGCCTCATGACTGACACAGCCTCCGGCAGATTTAAATGATAATGGATGGCATAACCAGTAGCGTCAGCAAAAGAGCGAGACGCATGACGCTTTGATGTCATTCAGTGTCGAGTCGACTTACGTCTCAGGGAGTGACGCGAGACAAATAGCAAAAGGCTTTCGAAGCGGGAGGCTGCACGACTTCGCGGGAAACCCAGCCACGCGCACATTTCGTGTGAAAATCCCTGAAGAGGGGAATAACGAGGTGCGGGGATGCAAACGCCAAGACGTATCTTTAGAGCAGCACGAGAGAATTCATGAGAGGGCCCAGCAGTTCAGATGTTCATGAGAGATATTTTTAAAGAAAACTTATGGCACAGTGGATAATAATGATGTCGCACAAGCACGAAGCAGTAGGTTAGAAATTCGAAAACAATTAAAAGACTGTCTATTTTTCCCTACGAACGCAAATTTTAAGCTGTATTTTTACATGAATTTCTGCAGGTAACTAAATATCTCTAAGACAGATACCAGTAATGACTTCGAAGCGTATCACATATTAGTAATTGTATAAATAAGCCTCGAATAAGTAAAGGAGTTGTTAAAGGTAAAGATGAAGCATTTCGTGAAATTTATTTCATGTTATTTTGCAAAGTGTCGCGTGGCACCATGTGAAGGGTCCATGACAACATACAGAACGCTGCGATGTTCAAATTAAAATTGCATCAAGTTCTATACTCTATCAAGATAGGCGCAGATATCGTACAAGTTGCTCTATCGGGGCAGATTTAAGCAAAGATAACAATGCGATCTATTCATATTAAGTGATGTGAGCTTCCTTTTCCTTTCATATTTAGTGATGTGCTTAGTATTGATATTTTACGACGCAAAATTTTACAAAATAAAAAAGCTGTTTAGATATTAGTATGTAGACCACAAAACACGAAATTCATGCGACATATATAGGAAGATTGAAGTTTTTACAATCGGTATTTTTTATAATTTCTTAATAGGTTTTGTAAATGAAATTTTTATTTTGTATTAATTTTAAATAGCCATCAATATCGGGTAAGTCATGGCTATTTCCTTTGCAAGTAAAAGCATTGCAAGTAACTTCTTAGGAAGGAACAGAAAATATGTGATTATTGTGATTATACTTTCAACTCCAGAAGAGACTCTTTGAAGATGAGATGTCAGTGGTGCAATCTTGAAGAAGTTGCTGCTGCTTTACCACACTATCCATTTGTTAAAATATAAGTACTCTGAAATGTTGGCTTAAGGACGCTGAGATTCATGTTATTAGTTTCCTACACAAGCCATGTGGTAAATGTAACTACATATGAAACTTTCTAAGATCCTTCTACTTTTTATCTGGATGATTTTTGTTTGGGTTACATATTTTCATTCTCACAATTTTTCTTTATTGAGAGTGTTTTATGTTAAGTTAAACTACACCTCTTTTATATTTTATGACATACCCGTCGAATTTTAACATTTTTCAAACGAAATGAAAACTATCTCAGAGCATATTATTCAAGAAAGCAAATTATTCTGTCGTAAATAACTCCTGTGAAAAATAACAAAAATAACTACATAAGTCGGTCAAGTGACGTCCATGAATTTACAAAGTGTTCAAATAAAGCAATTACAGGTGAATCTTCAAAGAAGTACGCCATTAACGCTCAGATATTTATAATCTTGTCATAACTTTTGGACATTCACTATTTTACTCTCAGAAGTAGAAGAATCGGTCGAAAACCAAGTATAGTAGAGCGACGATTATCGGAAGATCTGTATTCCAAACATCAATTATCCGAACAGGCATCATGGAAAAGAAACAAAAGGAATCGCGATGATTTTGATGTTGCCATCCTAGGTCGTTTGAAGACCACTCAGCACTAGAGAACTAAGTTAATCTTCTTCAACGAATTAAAGGTGACCATTTTATCACAAATTATTTTTTCTGTGAACTTCGAGGAGGAAAGCCATCACATTCATGTATTTCTTAGAAAGTTATTGTCAACTGTGAGAGCTAGTGACCTAGATGCTGGCGAGCCCTAAAGTCCCAGTAATAATGATAAGCTGAGCAAGCCGGAAGTCGGCATTCGTGTGTCGCACATGTGACTTCAGAGTGAGGAATATTTCCAGGAGATGGAAGCCTTCATGATCGCTATTCAAGACCAAGTAATGCCAACACTCAGTCATCGAAAATTCATCTTGAAAGACGACGCACTTCACTCAGATAAATGAAGAAAATGTAGCTCCGCCAGTGAAACAATTCAACACATAACTTGTGGTTGCAGCTGCCTTGCGCAGAGTCCATGCAGAAAGAGACATGATAATGTTGCCAAGCAAATTCATCAGCAACTGGCAATGAAAACTGGCCTCCTTGCCAAAGCTTACAAGTACTGCTCACAACAGGTGTTTAAAAATACAGACTCTGTATTGTACTGGGACTGCTCCATCATTACTGACATGTAGAAGTTACTCTACTGTGCCCCGATACAACTGAGTTGCCTACTCGTGCGCTCAAACTAGCTTAAATTACGATCAGCAAGTCGATCGCTCACACTCCTAGATCGATCGCTCTCACTACCAACACTTCTACGAGTATTTGAATATTAAAAAATTCTGTGATGTGAAGCATTTATTATTATCCTTATACTCGTGATAAAAAGTTGAGCGCCATAAACCTGAATGATTATTTTTATACTTACAGGCTTAAAATAAATTAATGAAAGGGATCAACAGTCTTTTGGAACAACAAACAATAATTTATTACAAAAGCATAAATACCATATTGGCAACACAACCCTTACATTGACCAATAATTACCACTTTGCAAATTAGTTAACTTTTTCATTACAAACATCTTCGACTCTAATTACAGTATTTTCTCGTACTACAATCCTTCATAATACCTTTACGTCTTGATGTTGAAGCGTTGACCTCGTACCAGGATGTTCGGACTACTTCGGAAACCGTTCATACTAGTGATGCCTCGATACAACTGACCCTCAGTAATTATGAAGAATGATGAAATAAAATTTTCTTCATCATATTACTCGAAAGAAAGTTCATTATACAACGAGTTGCTCTCGCAACTATTTTCCCAATAGAATCACATACTATCATATTGAGAAGTTAATATCTTGCGTTCTCCTAACAGACTGATAACCACAACTTCTCAACCCCCGTTCTTCTAGAAAAGTCTCTCTATCTCGTACTTGACTGACTGAGTACAAGAGAGTGAGTGAGAGTTTTTCCACTTGTTTCTTTCGTGAGGTAAGCTTTTTAAAGAGTGGGCAGTAGGGTTCACTTTACGTAGCCATACGCTCTGACCACCAGGGCGGAATAAATTTCCATTGGCTGGCGACGTCACTCGCGCGTATTTGAAGCCAAATATCTGAGGTGTCTCACTACATACTCATACTTAAAAGCGAGATACCACAGACTGACAGACTAATCACGAAATATAGAAAACTACAAAACCTACAAACTTGAAATTTGGCATAGAGGTTTCTACTAGGATGTAGACATCCGCTAAGAAAGGATTTTACGAAAGTCCATCCCTAAAGGTGTGAAATGGGGGTTGACATGTTTCATGTATGTATCCCATCGTAACTCTGGAGTATTTTGAACAATTTCAACCAAACGTGACACATAGATGACCGACTAAAGGACAACAAGAACTGTGGGGGCAAGACATCCCTTGTACCCATAGGGAGAAGGGGATGACATATAAAAATAATGAAAAAATCCTGTTAAGTGGGATAAGAATGCCTTCGACGCGTCGTCAGTTCACAAGCAGTCCACATTAGGGATAAAATACCCCTAGCAACCTTGAGGTAGGGATGAGAATGAGATACAGGTAGAAATAATTAAAAAAAACGACCGATATTGATGTTGAATAATTCTGAAGTGAAGTGACACTTTCATTGCCCAATATGTACACGATCATCCCATATAAGGAATAAACACCCATGTGTTGGGGTGAGAAGGAGTGAAATGTAAAAATAATCGAAAGTGATCGATATTAGAGTTGAGATCGTAGCCTTCGGGACCGCTGAAATTGGTAGTGGCGTTCTCGAAGATATCAAAGTTCACAATCAGCTCGTATGTGACTCGTACATTTACCAGTCAGACAGACTGTGAACTCAAAATAACAACAACAACAATAATAATAATAATAATAATAATAATAATAATAAACCACAGGATCATAACCCATTTCTTTTACATGGATCATCTCAAGATATATGCCAAAAATAAAGATGAATTATTGGGAATGCTTAAAAGAGTGAAAGTATACAGCGACGATCTTGGGATGAGATTTGGAATTGATTAATGTGCAAAAATTGTAATAAAGAAAGGAAGCTAGAAAGAATGGGAAGCTTGAAAATTACTCAAGAAACCACCATCAAGGAAATAGAACCACATGAAGCTAGAAATATTGAGTAATTGAAGAGAACAATAGAATTTGTGTTGAAAATACGAGAGATAAATTTACCTTAGGAGGCTCAGAATAATTTTGGGAACAGAATTAAAGAGCAAATATAGGGTTTTAGCATTGGAAAGCTTGGCAGTAGCAGTAGGAGTACAGTTTTGACGTCTTGGGATGGACGAAGGAAGAAATCAGACCTATAGATCGGAAAACAGGGAAGATGCTAACAACACATGGAATATTGCACCCTAAATCAGTTGTAGGCAGAATTTATATACAACACAAAGATGTAGGAAGGGTCTTGAAGCATCATATCTGATCTCTACTCATCATATCAGAACTCCATTCACAATATGGCTACGTATGTTGTAGAAAATAAAGATGATGAACTAATTAAGTAAGTGCTACAAATCCAAAGAGAGACTTGAGGAATATTCAAAAAACGTCGCAAGAAATACGCATAAATTATACATTTTTTAACTAGAGGAAGTCTCACTGAATTCAGAAGACCACATGAATAAGCAGATATGAAGAAACTTTCTCAGGGAAACTTAAAAAAGAATTGGAGCGACAAACAGCTACATGGATATCTAAAAAGAATAAATGACCCCTTTATAAACACAAAAAGAATTCATGGACGGCTGAGAAAAAGGAACTTGAAACCAGAAACCGAGGCACTGATCATTGTAAAGCAATACCAAACTCTTAGAATCGGGTATTATGAGAAACATGTGTGGAAAATCACAACTGATGACAAGTGTAGGTTATGCCAGACTCACTCTCAAACAATTTACCACATAGTTTCTGGATGTCCTCAGCTAGCAAAGCATGAATACTTAAAGAGACATGACAAGGTGTGTAATTACATTCACTGAAAGACATTGAGAAATCTACGTTTGCCAGCCTCAAAAATTTGGTGTAAACGCGATCAAATGGAACTAAAACCCACAGAGGAAATCACGATACTTTTTAACCAACAAATCCACACCCAAAGATGCATCTCTGTCAATAAACAGGATACAATGGCATGTAAGTAAAGCTTCCACTATGTATCTCAAGAGTTCACCGTGAAGGAAAACTGGCACGAATACGAACCAAGTTCTGTGAACTCCAATGAGAAAACCACACTTCTCTGGGCTACCCAATACATACTGAAGGACAATTACTGTAAATAGGCCTGACATTATTCACAGGAATAAGGAGAGTATGGAGTGTCTTCTAATTGACAATTCTGTTCCAAACGACATGACTGTTGTGAGCAAGGAGGCAGAAAAATTGCTCAAATATTGAGACATGGCTATTGAATGTCAAAGAATGTGATGAATAAAGACAAAAGTCTGCCCATTGTTATCAGAGCCACAGGAACAGTGAATAAATATTTCGAAGCCAACCTTCAGAAAATTCCTGGAAAGACGTATCTCAGGTTCCAAGAATAGCAATTCTGGGGACGGTTCATTTAATTCGGAAAGTGTGCACCTGAAACTTTTTCAAGGAGGCGCCGCCTGAGGGATGTGGAACTTCTTTGGACGCGTAGTGAAGTACCTACCAGCTATGCTGAGAAGAAAGTTCGGAGCAGCTGACCTCTGTCCACTCCTTCAAGTTTTCCTTGCCTAACCAGTCTTTCCCCTCGCTTCCCAGTTCTCACCCAGGATCCAACGGGTGGATCGAGTAGCCCCGAGGCTCCTGGTACCCGTCCTCAGTATTTCCTTTAATCTCCTTCCCTTTCCCCAGCACCTGATAAAGTTTAGAGGAGAAAACCTCGAAGATAAAACCCTGATTCCAAGGTGGAAGCTATCTTGCTCAGAGAGTGAATGGCTGCAGGTAAGACAGTCACAAACAATGCCCTCTGGATACCAGGCGACCTCTAGTTGTAACTAGCCTTACTGTGGCAAGCGGGGCACTGCCGCATCGGACATAGAATCCCTAGCTACTCGTGGGACTAATATGAAACGAAGAAACAAAAAGAAATTTCTAATACCCACATCGCCTATCCTGGGGGTTTACAGGAGGTGCATCCTGATGAAATACCTCAATTACGGGGTGAAAACACTCAAGAGCACACCTCTCTTAGAAATAGTGATCTTTGAAACCGGACAGAGGCAACTTAACATGGACAAGGAATCGTAGAAACACCTGCAAACGATACCACAAAGAGGACCAGAATAAATAAACAACCCTGGAGTAGAGAGGAAATGAAAGAAATCCTTTGGTACTATTTTTTCCTGGAAAGAGGTGGGGTGAACAATCAAGCAAGTGTTTTTGAGCTCTGGAGATCTCGAAACTCTCAAAGCAGACCAAGTATAACACCCATACTATTGGCAATGAAAGAAGATATGTTATGAAAAATAATAAAGTGACAGTAGTTGAAATAGAAGAAATCAAGAGAAATATAGATAAAGCAATCGAAAACAGAACTGATAAGAATGTTAATAAAGAGACAATGCAGGAACATCAATTGACAATCCACTCAGAAAGTCCACCAGCCGAACCAACAGAAAATGAAGAAGAAAAAAATGGAATAGAAAAGAACATAGAACAAGTATTGTACATAGTTAAGCAAATCCCAGTGGAACAAAGGGATACCTCAATAGATTGTCATATAATAAGAAGGTAGAACAAGCAGTTAGAGAAGCAAATCAAGCAATGCATAATATAATGCAGAAAGCTGTACCAGGCAACATAACAGAATGAACTGAAATAATGTATGCAACAGCTAAAGGGTTACAATTAGAATAACACAATATAAGTCCAGAAATCATAAAGTAAATCATAAAAAGTTGGAAACACCAGTGTGGAAACATAGATTACAACAGAAAGTTGTAAGGCTACTGAAAGAATTGTCCCTCCTCTCAGAAAACCCATAAAATCTCAAGAAAAACAGGTGTAAAGTAATTCAAATTTAGCGAAAATATAATATAAATCTGGAAACTGATAAAGAAACACTAATAGGACAACTAAAGCAATATATCACAGGTACATAGGTATGAAAATCGTAAAAATCAGTTTATTCAAAACAAACTATTCAAAGAAAATCAAGGAAAGTTCTATAATAAACTAAATGAAAAGAAGAGCAGCGGACTAGAAGAATACCCCACAAATGATGAAATGAGAGAATACTGGCAGGGAATTTGGGAGAGGGAGGACACATATAATAAATATGCTGAATGGATTGAGAAATAGACATTTAAAATGGAAAGAGAAATTCCAGAAACCATTTACTGAACAAGAAGTTGCCACCAATTACTGAACAAGAAATAAGAAATAGCACAGATAAACTGTCAAACTGGAAATCACCGGGCATTGACAAAATTAGCAACTACTGGTTGAAATATCGAACATCCGCATACCATTATTTGGCCAAGTTTTACAACGAAATAACAGAAAATCCTAAAACCTGCCCAACATGGCTAACTGATGGTTTGACTTACTTGATTTCAAAAGGAAAAAATACCAAAGATCCAAAGAACTATAGACCAATAACCTGCTTACCTACCACATACAAGAACTTAACATCTATAATGGCAAGTATAATTGAGACACACCTAGTGCAGTACCAAATAATGCCCAAACAACAACAAAAAATGTATGAAGGGTTCAATGGCTTGCAAAGGCCAACTGTTGGTATCAAAGGTAAATAAATAAAAAAAAACGGTAAATAAAAAAAGAACTTAAACATTGCGTGGATAGATTACCAAAAAGCATACGCAATATACCACACTCATGGATTATCAAATCACTTAAAATGATAAAAGCAAATGAAAAATTAATATCATTCTATGATAATAATATGGAGTAATGCAATACAACATTACTACTAGGACCTAATAAAATACCGAAAAATGTTGAAATCCGTGATGACATCTTCCAAGGATATGCACTACCACAATTACTCTATATAGCCCTCATTCCTCTTACAAGAGAACTAAAAACAAGTAAAATAGGATATACTCTCGAGAAAAGAGAACTAAAATAAACCACCTATGGTACATGGATGATTTAAAATCATTTGCAAAATCCCAGAATGAGATGGAAACACAAATAAAAACAATGAAGATAATGAGTGAGGACATTGGTATGGAATGCCGTCAATTCAAGGACCAGCGGAGGAAAATTCTGCAGAGCTGATACTTTCAGATCTTCGCGTGCGTTCACTAGCGCAAGCAGAAATTATTACTTTATAAATTTCAAGTCCATATACATTCTTCAAATTTCTTGGAGCGTTATATGTACAGGTACTATAACTTCAAAATATCATAGAACCCGAAATTGTAACGGAACCGATATTTTGTTTCGACTCAGATATTTTGGTCAGTAAAAAACAGCTCAAACTTCCAAAAATTGAATCGAATAATGCAATTTTCAATACAGAAATCACACAATTACTGTATTGTTTAACATAAAAGTAGTGTTTTTTATAGAACGACCTGAAGATAAAAATGTTTTAAGGCCGATATCAAAAAAGCAACAAAGAAGAAATACTCCATCAATAATCCTTGTTTCAAAAGAATCATGATTCACGATTCATAAAATAAAACATGAAAAATTTTGGAAGAAATGAGTAAGGAAAAAGAAGGAAAAGAGCACTCCCCTTGTGGCAGTTTTATTAAAAGAAACTAGAGATAAAAACTTCATTCTTTCTGGTGCAACTGCAACTGTGCAATCGTTATCCAAATGTTGTGAAGTTGTTAGTGAAAGATAATAACAATCCTCCCTTATAATGTCGTGGTTGTGTAGCTGAATATATTTTGCATAGCTAGTCCTGAGAGTCTAACCCCAGTCATGGCACTATACGCTTACTGAAACATCCCGAAAATTCAGGGTGTCTTACATTCTTTTAGTCGCAGATACACTGCTTCTTTAAATTGTTCACTGTCAACAAAACCATTCTTCATTGTTAAATTCTAACGACCATGTTGTTCATCAGGGTATGACCCTCATAATAGATCAAACTTTGTAAAGCCAGCATTTTTCCTTAATAAGAAATGGTTTCTTCATAGAAAAATAGTATGCTAATTTACTTCCAACATGTTTACACTGTCTTATTTGTGCGCTCTCAACTTTGTGAAAGTGTTAATTTTAATTACAACCTAACCATATTTCTGAGTAAAAAACGTAGGTTTTGACCATAGAACTAAAATCCATCTTGTGATAACGAAAAAGTGGAATTTTGAATACCGTCTTGGAGAATACTTTCTCTCGAAATGGTTTGTCCGATATAGTTCATGTATAGAACTCTTTACTTATTGTCGACACGAATTCTTTAGATATATTTTACAGTACAAATCCAATTATCCAATTGAATTGGGGATGAATTGGGCAAATACAACAGTTCAAATACATTTGGCCAATTGGGGTATGCGGAAATTCGGACGTACGTAAGACTAAAAAATGAAATAAACAAAACAAGAAGTCTGACATTGACCTTGTCTTTTAGTTCGCTCTGACTTCGCGTTAAATGTTAATTTACGCTAATGTTTTGAAAACTCGTACGTAGCATAACACATATTTCAGTAGGGAGGCGATGGCCACAGAATTGCGTCTTGGTGAAACAGAGTGTAGAAGTCTTGAAGCATTTTCTAGGGGGACGTCCATTTCCCATTAGATCCAGCAAGAAATCTTGCTCCCTTAAAATTTTGATCCCCCCGTATCAATTGATCGCCACCTCCCCTGCATACACACTAAATCCTATGACCTCTCTCACAGAACCCTATCCAGTACCGTATTTACTCGCCTAAATGCCCCAATTTTTCAAATTTCAACTATAGAAAATCGAGCGGGGGAACTACGTGGAGATTTCAAAAGGTCGAGAATAATGGCTTTATAAATAATTTGTATAATATGCAATGTTTTGTGCACTAAGATGTACGCTGTGGAATAAATATATAACATGTGTGCTTTTTGCCCTAGAAACATATTTATTGATCACTTTATCCTTACATTGAAATGCAAAATAAATCTCTAAAGACAAATTGCGAACTTTTTCCGTATTCCTAACATTGTATATTTACGAAAAAAAGAATGTATATTTTTAAACTTTCTGAAGAACGACACCACTTAAGCACGCTTCTATAAAATGCGCGCATCCTCACCATTGAGAGGTGGGTTCAAAATGTTTAAATTAATTTTTTATTAAAAATGAGACAGATTATGTTCACAATCGAAAACACTTTTACATCTTTTCCTCTCACACTTTGAATCATTAATCGTACCTCAACCAGCCACCCACTGGTGTGATCTCTATCAGACCTTGTCATGACTAAATGATTGACAATTGGGAGCTAATTTGACATGAATTAATGAAATTTGTAAATTTTATTATGACCGAGAAGTTGTAAAAAACTGTAAACTTTTTATACTCCGATGAAATGAAAACCCTAATACGTGTATTCATGCTTCGCTCTGAATTCTTAAAAAATGTTTTTCCTTTTTGTTATCGAGAATTTTGTTTGCACATATTCACTGAATTCATCTGAAATAAACGACTCAGGTACAATAGTGAACGTACTGAGAAGTGTTTTCAGTTCTCTGTTCATTTTATCCATTTATGCTGCATTCAGCTGGTACATGGTTAGGGTAACATGGGGCAAAGTTTCGAATGGGGAGTAGCTCTCCCGATCTAACGGGGCAAAGATCTGGAAAAAAAATGTTTGCGAACATTTTTAAGTATGAAGTGATAGGTAAAGGTTTTTTTTGAATAGGTTTGATATGAAGGAAATATATATCTATCAATTCACAATCATACTTCAGCTCACCAACCATTTTAAACCTCGTACGTGTGTACTAGAAAGTACGTCTCTTTACCCCACGCTAACCTACATGGACCTTGAACTGATAAACTGCCAAACCACGGAGAGCCTCGCCGGTCATGACATCGGTCACAAGCGCCCGAAATGTTTAAAATCTGATAATGCACATAAATGTATATTAATTGATTCATTTTGGAGGAACTTTTCATACGTCTTTTTCTATTAAGATAAAATTAGTGAGTCGTATTTATTATTCATCTGCAGAAAATATTTCAAAATGTTTGGGGGTTGTGCTATCATGTAACCTTGACTTTGATAACCTCTGACTTCACCATATATTAACCAATAATTTTTTTTCATCATCCTCACCCATATTTTTTATCCTTTTTACACCATTCAGTTAATTCTTTTTCTTTATGATAGTTTAACTGAAGGAGGGATCATAAACAGGTTCACTATTGGCCCACGTACTACCATTTCATTCATTGCTTTAATAGACAAAAAAATTGACATAGAGTAGCGCATGTTTATTAAAATCATCTGCTTTGCGCAGAGCGGACCCAGGATTTGATTTAAGGAGAAGTGTCCTGGTTCCTCCAGCCGGAATTTCTTAAAAATTATCTTCTTCAAACGGCAATTTAAAACCATACATAAATAAACTCTGTATAAAAAACGTATTAAATTTAATTGCAATTTTTAAAAATAAACCTCAAAATTACGTTTTTCAAATATTTCGTGTTTTTAGCAATTTTTTTTCTTTGAGCGTTCCTGCTAAGACTATTCAGTTTCAGATTTACCCTTTCATTTATTTCCGATAAAACACAATAATTACGCACGCAATTCTATTTTTTTCAACCGTCACAACTTCAAAAATCTAAATACTACGATTAAAAACTCAATTTACTTTTAGCCTCTCTTTTGGGGGACCACGAGTCCCAAGTGCCCCACCCCGTCTTCCATCCTCCACTGCGTCGATATCAATACAGTTAAGAGCATCGAAAAAAATTAGTAGACGAACAAGCGATAGGACTGCACTGCCATACGCCAACGCGTGCCAGCCAGTGAATGAAACACGTTGTGTCCGGTTGTGGTCAGGGTGGTGGGGAGTGACGGTGATCTGCCTGAAGAGGGGGGGTCTGTACCGCAAGGTGAATGCCTTCAACTACATGTAAAGAGTTCGTGCTGTCAAAGAGGTACCGGCGTTGCCATCTTGACCGGTTCTTGGTGGTGGGGATGGCAATGATGACGGTAGCACAAGGTGTCAATAAGAGAGCTCTTCCTAGACACTTCCTAGGGTGGTGCTAAGCAAAAAGAGAAATTGGTGACGTTACTTCATTAAACTCGGATATAATGCTGAAAGAATATTACGTGTGGAAATCTCTACGCATCTTACAATGGCTGAGGGAAATAAAAGATGCAGTGAAAGATTATGCAATGCGGAGGAACCAAATAATCATATTCATAAATTATTTCTTTTTCGAAAGAAGAGAATAAAAATTACTGTCAATTCCATTAATAATTTTGGAATACTATTTCTTAGCAAAACTATTTAATTAGAAGAATTATATAATTTTTGTTTGGACACAATATCGAGTATTATTCTCAGACACCAGTTTTCGGGTAGCTCTAATTCAGATATTATACCTAACTCTATTCATTCATGAAGAAATGTGTATTTTATATCCTTCGAAGTCAAAAAGCCTCGGTTTATACACGTAGAATATAGAAATTTTTGTAATCGTGAGAAAATTCGAAAGCGAGATTTCGACGGAAATATCCATTTTGGCGATCCTTGATTGTGAAAAAGTGTTTTATTGGCATAACGTCCGTCTGTCTGTGCGCAGCGATTCTGAGTAAATGGATGAACCAATTTAATTCGCATTCCGTATTTACGGAAGAATTTACTTGTAGTCGATGCAAGTGCTCTAATTTTTTTACTTTAAAACAAAGGGTACTTCACATGAAGGTCAAAGTACTCTTTTTAATGTTTCTCAAAAACGGCTCCAACTAATTTACTTAAAATTTCTGTATGTTAAGTACAATTAGTATGCATTACATCCGCATTAACAGGATCTTGCTTGAAAATTTGGTATAGATGCAGTTAAAAAATTGTCTTACGCATTAGTTTACTGTTTCAAGAAGCTTGAGTAATATTTAGCAGAGTAAATGGATCAAGCTGACGTAGAATACACTTTTCGTAAACTGGAATGAAATATATAATAATGAAAAATACATAGGAGGACAGAACACGCACTGCGGATACAAAAATACATCAATTTCTGTCGACAAAGAAAATATATTTACATGACACGTTTACAATATTTATAAGACTGATATGTCGCTATATGTTTTGAAATAATATTCTGAATATTTATTACACTTTCAAATTTCAAATAAAAGACAGTGGCAAGTTCATCTAGCGACTTTAAGCATGAATAGAGCACTAGAAGGCGACGAAAATATAGAGGAGCACTCCAGAAATGACCCTTTCACAATATAATTTTTTCTCACGGAAAAACGTATATGACAAAGTATGTGCAATGGTTTTGCACGACTACTTTGCCTTATACCCACGTTTTATGATGTCAACGCGTCCTTTCTTTGCCCCACTGTATAAATTAGATTTATTCATGTGAACTGTGTGTTTAACAGCGCGAAAATATTTTAGATTGAGTGCGATTCCTCGAGATTTTCATGAAATGAATGAACGGGGCTGACCCTGGCACCGACTTCATAAGGTTTGCAGGGGTTCGAGTATCAGGATCGCAAAAGAAGAGTCATAACATCTCCATTCTTTTAATAGGAAACGATAACATTGTTGAAAAAAAAAGTGTTTGATGAATAGTTTTAATAAAGTGACATGACATATAAGGTAAAGAAAAATGCCTTTGTAAGTTAGTTTCGCGCGACAACGTACACGTCAAAGCAGTACTTAGGTCATGCGAGTGAATTCACATATTTATAAGAGCACCTGAAAATATTTTCACAGTTATAGTATCAGCAGTGGCGGATCTAGACCGTAATCAAGGGGGGGGG
>NNCF01132399.1:499614-521740 GCA_002313205.1 Laupala kohalensis | reverse complement strand
CATAGATCCGCCACTACCTACCAGAAAGTCAGGAGAGCAGTCCACAGACTAGAGGGTGAAGGTCAACAACCATTTGGACATCTATTTCCTTCATTTCTCGTTGCATCAGAATGTTCTGTAAAATCCCAGTGCTCTCACGAATTTAAGCAATAAAGTTCATAAAAATGTTTCTTGATGTCAATTTCTTGATCCAATGTTTGAAGAGAGTTCTGTTTGTGACCCTCAGTGTTAGGCAAGGAAAGAAGCCAACGATTGATACAACTGTTCTGCAATCAATTTGGAATATAATCCCGCTTTAAATAATAATAATTGAAAACATTACAGTGCAATAGATCGTAACCAGACTAAGAACATATCATTTGAGACCAGTATACCTCCAAAAAGTAGGTAAAATACGTATGAACCATCAGAAAATTAAAATGTTCGAAAGTTGTGAAAAAGAATTGAAACAAATTCTTTCCCTGCAAGTTCACATCGACGGTTTCTCAAAATTAGTACTGCTGGCGATTTCTTTTTCTGTACTTTACAGGTAGGGTCAAAACTTTCCGTGTCTGTGATCTGAAAATGATTGTCATTCGATTTTCATTAGCAACGAAGATAGTTCTCGTTTTGTGGCAGTGATTTAAATGAATGGTCACCCATTTCTCCTTAATGAAAAACCATGTTATTTCAAAAAATTTCTCTATGAATCAAGACTAAATCACCAATTTTTCAAAGGTGTTTGCAGTTTATGCGATCTTAATATGATTGTATTCTACGACGAGATTTGGAAACAGAATTAATGAGCTCTTCTATGGTCAATGTTCTCAATATTTTTTCCATGTCTCATACAAAGGAATGAGAATTTCTTCGTCACTGTTATCCAAATCTGTATCAGTGTCCCGATTATAATCAGGGTGGCGGTGTCGATACTTCACGGCCACCTCAGGTTGTCCCCTCTCCCCAACCGCGTGCAGTGAAACCACATTGATTAATGCCAGAATTTTATTTCGGGGGGAGGAGGATATCACATGTATATCACACGTAGGTTTACATACATGTGTATGTATTTATAAGGGTTTGTATTACATATGTAAATATGAATATACTTATACATATGTATATTGTGTGTGAACACGCATACAAATATTTGGAAAGACACTTGAAGGACAAATTTCTTTTAATTTTAAGGGAGATTGATTCCTGAATAATGGCCATTTTTTGTTCCTCTCATAAATGTTTAGATATTCGAATCCCTGTGTTCTTGCTGCAGTTCGTTCGAAGTCAATAAATGATTAATCTCCACATTTTCTTGGGTTTTCATATGTCGCTCAAAAATAAACATTGTTATATTTAAAGACTCAAAAGTAGTGTCAATATCTCTGCAGTTTAAAATAGCTACAAATAATTCGAATACAAATTATTTACCCCGTGTCACGACTTATCTTCGAGAAAACCGCCCTTCGATATTTTTACCCGTTTCGGAGAGATTTGCGGCGAATGTTCTCATTCAATCATCCTGCACTCCACAATCCATTACGGTAATTGGCAATAGAGTTTTTACACACAATCTTAGGCCTATAGAAAAAAACATATTTTGAAATGAAATCTGTGGAAAACATTGTATTGGAGAGGTAGGAGGATCATTTAAGTTCGAGCGGTACTAAGTATGAAAGGAAAGACGAGCGTGAACACTCCTGAGCAAAATAGCAACACATGGACGCTGAAAACCTTTGACCACTCCACACCTTGTCCTGTTTGCACAGAAACCCCAGACTATTTCATTTAAAAGGTCACGAGAAGGATATAAACTCATAGAATTAAGAAGAATTAAGGCGACACTTTGCTAAAATCTCTTATAATTCCATCTTTTGTCTAAGTTTCAGCCATGTCAAATTTTAATCTCTCCACACAATATTTTTTTATGCAATTGAAAAGTTGTTAACATTAAAAATTAACTCGGTAATGTCATTGAAGTTCATGTGCTATCTACTTCGAATTTTCTTCGAGACTTTTGTATAGTGTACGAAAAGATAACGAGAAGTTAGTTTCGACTTCGAACAGTACAAGTCCGTGACAAAAAGTTTCAAATTTGAAATACCTATTTGTCGAACATCTTTCTACCCAATTCAAACATATTTGGCCACGAATTACAATGTTTTTTATATATTTCTGTCTCAATTTTTTACAGGAAATGTACTTTAAATCGTTGAAGTTGCTGGGAACAAGCATGTCTACGTTTTTTTGAAGAAGAGATGAACTATTTTAATTTATTTGAACAAAGAAAGTTGATCAGTTATAAAGAAGTTCCTAGATTGTATTTCGCTAGACAGTAGCCATTAGACAGATCATGGATATGTATTACTAAAACTGGCAGGAAGTAAAATAAAAATTAAAATAAATGAGAAATATATTACCGTTGCATTATCAAGAAAACTCAACTTGTTCACCGAAAAAAGGCATGATGGAATGGAATAATTGACCATGAACATAACATTGAATTAAAACACTATTAGAGACGTTAATTCGCGTTTTGCAAAAATTGTTTGATTATATGAATCAACTCGAAATCACAAATAACAAATTAGTTTTATTAATTAAGCAAATTCCCAAGAAGGTTCAAGGATTTAATTTTAAAATAACCGGCATGATTTTGTTTTATGAAAATTTCTTAGATAAATTTCATATTTAAAGATAACGATAAATGCCACTCCAGATTTACAGCAACTTCAATTTAGGATCAAATGGGACTTAATACCTACCAACGGAATAATATAAATAGATAATAATAAAAATTTGATGAAATTCATTTAAAGATTAAAAATCAGGTGGACAATATAATATTTAAAAAATTATATGCGAATATTTTGAAATAGTGTGCTCGGCGTAAAAAGATATCAAAGAAAATAAATGATACGTGCATTCTATATCGTAAAATCTTGGTTAAAAATATCATTTTCTCGTAACATGTGTTTCGGCATAGAAGATGCTGAAGTCGTTTTTACTTTACCGTAGATATAGGTAACAAACGTCTGCATAGTCAATATTTTCTACACATGCCAAAACAATTATTATAAACCAAGGACAAAATGTTGTCAAAAATAATAGAAATAAAATATTCGGTACTCAAACCGATGTTCTTATAATGTGACAAGTATGAAATATTTTATTTTTGATGTACCTTTAGATATACCATGATTTCTGGTGGGTTCCCAAATGATTATGAGTTATTTTTCACATCACACTTCAGATATCGCATATGCCCAAAAAAATGGAATGGATGTAACACATCCCAAGAATAAGTTGCCAAAAGTAAAAATAAAAAATGGTACGTATCCATGTCAACTTCAGGTTTTTCTTGATTAACTATTCAGCGAACATGTTCTTTTTCAAATAACTTCATGCAAATAATTTTAGTTGTACTAATTAATTGTAATAATTTTATTAAATAGTTTTCTTTATTATGGCCACCGTAGAGAAGCCACTTGATGCGGGAATGTAGGAGACAAATAAAATTGCTGAACATGTTGCTAGGATATAAAAAATATATTTCAGAATCATCTTTTTTTCGAATTACGTCAGTTTTGTCGCGAATGAGCAGTATGTGCGCAACACTACATCTGAAATCTACAGAATAATTAAGCCTGTTTTAAACCGTTAGTCTTATAAATAAAGATTAAGCTTTTCGATTTTCAAATTAACAAAACTCACGCGCCATCAGATCAAATTATTTCCTTTTAATCCTCGTAGAATGTGCTCTGGTAACTAAGCTCTTATATGAACAAGAGCGAACAAAATTCGACCATGAATTCTATTGGTATCTCAGTACAGTTCACTTTTGCTGTCAGGTGGTCCACCGCCTATATAAACCAAGCTACGTACTTCTACGATTTCAGGAAGCGTAAGTGCACTGTATAAATTAGGAGCAACATTGTAGAAATTATTAGAACTGTGAGAGTGGATATTATTGTACATAGTTTTACATTTGAGGTACTGGATAATTGTAGAATGAAGTGTTGTGTGTGTAATCTAATGTGTCATATATGGCCAGTAATGTCGATTTAGTGCACAGTCCCGGAGAAGTGGCAGAGGCTCCAACCGTGTCTACTTCAGATGAAGATGGTGTAGTTCCACCAGCTGGCGCCGATGCACCGAGAAACACTATTTCAAGTGAAGCTGTCGATCTCCCTGCGTCATCTACTGAATCTGTCGCCCAACCCGATAATTTGGAGTCCTCTAACAAGCAAACAACTCCAAATAATCCAATGGTAGAGGATAAGGTTCCTTCTGAGGATATACCAGCAGAAGTCGAATATAATAAAATCTCTGGCTGGAAGGTTACATACAGGCTCAAGCAGTTGCCTGAGGCTCAGTGCGCCGCTGGTATGTACCAGACAGCAAAGGTCAACTGTCACCGGAAAGATCGTCTATCCTATTGAGTTGATGACTGTTAATACTATTATTGTATCGTCGTGTGTGTGTCAACCTATCGCCAACGTGCGCGATTTTCCCATCAGTGGTGCAAATTGGCTACTGTGTAGGGGACTGGATGTAGCGGAGAAAGTATTCCCTTGCGTTGCTGTTCCTCCAGGAAAAGTAACTCTTTCGTAGTCTCCTAATGCATTTTTCGTGCTGATATACTTTTATCACTTGTTCTTTTGTTTCCAGGTGTTCGGAGCCACTAAGCAGTGTGTCACGACTAGTGTACGCTGTGTTCCTCGAACGGTGTGCGGCCCTTGCTCCAAACTCTACACATCGCATTTCAGCAGGATTAGACATCGGTACAACCTGCGAATTCAAGCATGTTTTGATAAAATCATACTGCAAAGTTTTATAATACTTTCATACTTTTATTTCGTTAATAAATTATAATATATTGTGAACTAATTTAAATGTTTTCTATTACTTTCCTCTTTTATCGAACTGCTTCCTTCAGAACATAATATTCACTTCTAGCTGGCATTTGTGTATTGAGCATCTGCCTTGGTTCAGTTCTTGCACGAGTGTCTTGTATGCTTACAGAGCAATGGTATAACTCCTCAAATCTTTTCTTCGAAAATTGCCGGATTTCTCACTGTTAACCCTAGTCGCAAGAGAGTCCCTGTTTTGGTAGGAAACTTTGGGCTAAAGAACTACCGAATAATTTGCTTCGATTTGCTCATTGTGGCGTAGTCAATATTTGAATATGAAACCCGCATAGATTTTTTTATCCAAAGGTGGATATTATTCTAGGAATAAATTTCATTACGAGTTTCGAACTTTGTTTCCAACATTGAAACTAAAAAAAAAGTAACTTAACGCTCTAAAATTCACAGCAATTCCACAGAATTTTTAAAATGCTCTTATGTTTGTGAATCATAAAGATATCTAATTTTATCATTGGTTTTCGGGAGCTTCGTAACACTCAAATGAAATTCTATCACAGATTATCTTTCATTCTTTTCATAGTGAAATATATTTTAATCGATGAGATTTATGAATCTGAACCGGAAAAAATATACAGAATAGCACTAGGTGTCGTACATGACACTACCTTGCTGCAATGGTCATATTGAGAAACCATGTTGTTAGAGGGATATGCTAATTTGAAGGAAATTTGGTTCAAGTTTGGTTTGCATAATTACATGAACAGAGTTTTGATGAAATTTTGTTTTCGTATAAGAAGTCCAGCAAGAAGTAAGGAGTATTATTTATGTCACCTGGATTACTTAGAAATAAATTAAAGTATAAGTTAAATCCTGTATAAATCTTAAAGAAACTATGCGGAGCGAAGCAAAAAACTTAAAATACTTGACACATTAAAAAAATTATATTTATAATAAGAAAATATCTTTTTCAGGTGTAGATGTCGGAGAGGTGGTCAGAGATAGCGTGGGAGTGAGAGTGCCGGGATTCGGAGTGCCCAGGGGCGACTGATATCAAAGACGGCGCGGCGCTAAGTATGAATATTATGCGTGTTTGCCAAACATTCAATTTCTCATTTGTTCATCCGATATCCTTCGGCGTAGTTCAAGCCGAGAGCCGTATTCTATCACCAAACCATGAATTGAATGAGGGAATAGGGATGTAGAGTTGTTGGGTAGCCTTGGAAGGTAACGTACTCAACCAATATCTGAAACCAAATCGAGCGAGTGATAGAAACAGCGCTCTTTCGCGAGCAATAACACTAATACAATTACTATATCATCGTTGTCGGTATTTTCTGTCTAATCGTTTGTTCTCTTCTGAAAATAATTATATTTCTTTAATACTGAGGACATATTTCAATGAAGAATGTTACGAAAATAAAACGTTTTCATAAATAAAAATTAATATATGAAATCAATGTTACAGCAGGCGAGTTAAGTCTATGAAATAGAAAAATAATTTTATAAATGAAGTCAACACCAGTTAAAAGAACATAACAAAAGCAGCCTCCATGTGGGATCTTTCCTTGTAT
Organism: Laupala kohalensis; assembly: GCA_002313205.1. Taxonomy (NCBI): domain Eukaryota; kingdom Metazoa; phylum Arthropoda; class Insecta; order Orthoptera; family Trigonidiidae; genus Laupala; species Laupala kohalensis. Next base: position 515,322 of record NNCF01132399.1, on the reverse strand, counting down.
GACAGTTATTTACGAAAGGCTCGTAAAGAATTGAATAGATTTTTTGTGGGGCTTTATGTCTCGTCAAATTGAATAGAAGTTAAATACCCGAATTGTAATATGTTCCTCACATTCAAAAACGTAGTCATGCTCATGTTGTAGAAATAAATCCATCTACAATTTAAAAACTTTGAGTTTTGCGTACGAAGCAAAATTAGTGCGTTAAATGGATTTCATTACTCTGAATACAGTGTTTTCACGAACACAATGAAGCAACTACGACATTTATAAAACAAAAATAACCATTTCCAAAATTAAAACCATTTAATATATATTTGCAGAATTATACAACTAGTTATGGTGCTCAAAGCATTTTAATTCACATATTCACTCACATTTCCACAATTTAGAATTAACTCTAGCTATCCCAAACATAGGAACTCCAATTCACAAAATTCTTCATAGAGTGCGTTGTGTTCAAAATCACATTCTATGAAACCCAGAGGCAACAATATGAACGTAATCGCTTTTGGTATTTCAGTACCTACAGAGCGAGTTTACTATAGCCGTCGGTGATCCACGGTCTATATAACCCGAGGAATCTACCGTCACGCTAGTAGAAGTGAGCGTAGAACGTCGTAGTGAAATTTCAATTCTTGTCTGAAGGGTAAGTATAAATTATTAGATTCACGTCTCAGAACTTTTACCACTAGTTTTACATTTATTAAACTCCTCAGTACAATACGTTTCGGTTATTGCCGAGGAATATTCCTCTCAACCATTCATCTTTCTGTATCCACTTAGTTTTCTTCTTATCTGGCACTACGGTCCTTTGTGGGCTTTGGCCTTCGCGGAGGGTAGAGCTCGCGCAATTTCTTGACCCCGGAACTTGAAGGAGGAGGTGTGGTGTGGTCAGCATCTCGCTCCGACCGGTTCGACCCCAGGGTAGATCCTGGTACTCATTTTATAGCAGGCTGAGTAGGCCTGGGAGCCAGTCTGGATGTTGAGGCGTGATGAAAATCCCCACCTCACCGGGGAAGGATCCCCGGCCGTCCACCCAGCAACAGTGCTCTATCCACTGAGCCACGCTGACTCCTATCCACTTAGTATCCGTTGTTATTCTCCCTTTATTTACCCGTCTTAACTCGTTATCACTTTTATCGCATACATTACTCTTCCTGTATACGCTTTCAATTGCAAAGTATTCTGTTCAATCAGCTATTATTTTCCCTTCCATTCGCAACAGTTTTATCCACCACGCACGATTTATGCCATTCAGCTCACAATCGTGTAATATGACTCACGTTTTCCTCACCTTTCCCACAGCAACATTCCATAGCCTCCATTAAGAGCATTTTCGCCAGGTAGGCATTGATATCTTCATGCCCCGTTGGTATTTGCATTACTGCTGCACTTCGCTTGAACCATCTTATTTCGTTCTGTCTATTTTACATGTTTCATAAATCGATACAATCTCCTTCCCTAGGTTGTCTTTCCCCACCCAAATTGCCAGCAACTCATTAATACATATGTAATTACCTTTCTCATTTTCTTGTCTGTCCGGGATATTTATCATATTTTTTCTTACTTTTTCTCCTCGCAGCACCATATAATGTAGCGCCATTTTCTACAACGTTTAAATCTAGTGACATTATTCCTATGTCCACCTGAAAGACCTTGGTCGAAATGCTTCTGTACACACCGCTCCAATGCACACAAATCCTTTGTAGACAGTTTGAAATATGCTATATAGTGTGTATGCTATTTGTTTAAGATGGCTAATAAAGTAGACTTAGTGTACACCTCCGGAGAGGCGCAAGTTGCTCAAACTGTGGATACTACTGACGAGAATGGCGTAGTTCCTCTAGTGAGTGCCGATGCACCTGGAATCATGACGTCAAGCGAGGCAGAAGATCAACCGGCGTCATGTATTGAATCAGCTCCACTCATTGCACAGGAATCCATGAGTCAACAAAGAATATCAGAAAATCCAAGGGACGAGGATGAGGCACCTCCTGAGCAAGAAATGGAAATTGAAGTCTGTGGCTTGATGGTTGCATACAGGCTCAAGCAGTTGCCACTGTCTAAGTATGCCGTTGGTCTGTATCAGACAGCAAAAGTCAACTCCGTTACTGGAAAGATCATCTATCCCATTGAGTTGATGACTGTTACCGCTATGATTGTATCGTCGTATGTGTGTCAACCTATCGCCAACGTGTGCGATTTTTCCATCCGTAGTGCAGATTGGCTACTGTGTAGGGGATTGGATGTAGCGGAGAAAGTGTTCCCTTGCATTGCTGCTCCTCCGGGAAAAGTATGGCTTTCGAAGTCTCTAAATATATATTTTGTGCTCATGTACATTCATTACTCTATCTTTTTAGGTTTACGGAGCCACGAAACAGTGTACCACGCTTTGCGAATGCTGCGTCCCTCGGACGGTGTGCGGCGCTTGCTCAAAGCTCTACTTCCTCGCATGTGCGGAGGAAAGAACTGAATCCCGGAATACGTAGCATGTATTCATTAAATGATACCACACGTGTTATTTTAAAATTTTCAATTATTGAAGGCTAATATTTATTCAATTTTTCTGTTTTCCTTTTATTACCCCGCTGCAGTTCCTTACATATTCCGTAACTGTTGAGCCACAATTTAGAAATATATGCCTGACATCCGTAGATGAGGTATCACGTGTTTCCTTGACTGTACTGCTCATGAATTTTTCTTACTTTGTGTTATCGAAAAACTTTCCCAAAGTACTGATTAATTTCCGAACATTTTCACAGTAGGTCACCTTTAACTTAGAATATATTTGAGTCGCATACAAACTGTGGGATATCAATATATTGACCATGATTATAAACCCATGACATTATTCGGAGGAGATAACTACTTCCTTCTATGAGAACCTGATCCATAAGTGTACGTAAATTTCCTGATAATCGGGATTCAGCACGATAATAATCATGTCTCAAAGTTCTCTATGGAAATGGTTGGCGAGTTGCGAATGAATTTAGTCATCTTTTACAGATTTTCATTTTTAATCACGAATTGTTCTAATAATCTTATCAAAATTAACGTGCTTCTTTTGTTGCTAATTCAGGAACGCGTGTAAAGTTTGTGATTAATCTCCCGTCTTTCCACATTATGGAAAATGGTATTATCGGATAACCAAGAAGAAGCCCGATATAGTTACCCATAAATTCCATGTGTCTGATTCTTTTTTAAGTCTGTCAAATTTCATCCACGAAACCCCAGGTATTAGTCAAATTACATAAACTCTGCTTTTATTGCAATATAATTCCAAAATACTAGAATGAAAGTAACCCGTCAGGATGCACTACTCTAAATTCATTATGACACGGTAAGACCAGAGTTTGTCAACGGCGGATGCTAGAACATGAGCTTGCGTTTTATATATGAAGAAAAATAGATCATTATGATAGAAGTAAGTTCCCGAAGGAAACTACATTGAAGCAAAGCATCCTATGAAATTAAGGAAAACAAACCACGGACCATTATAGACTTTTCTTGTATGTTTCGGACTCGAACAAATTTTATGTTTGTGAGACTGTGACCACAGACAATTCAACGTGTGATATCTTTGATTCTTATGTCGAAATGTTTGACAATATGATTTGCACGTGTTTTCAGTAAGTCCTCATTGTTCAGTATTCTGTATTATATGTATATTTTATTGTCTTGTAGAGTAAAATATTTTGTTAATTCGGCTGGGTTTTGCATTTTTCATTTAACTTAGTAACACAATTTTAGAGAATAGGAAATTTAACTGTACAGAGTATCATCTAATGTATACTTGACAGTTGAGATTGACTAACAAAACGTTTTGTTCAATAATTTCTGAAGTGCGGTTAATGCTATCTTTTCGTCGATTGTGACATTTTTTGCACTCATCAGTATTTGCTCAAGGAATTACTTCAAAAATATATTTCTTGACTAGTAACTACGAATCACATGAAACCAGTCATTAATCACACATTGAGACTAATATTAAACTGCACAGAGGAAGGACTTAAATTACAACATCGGTGTTACTTTTTTCCTTATTAAAAATCAGAATCTTCATTACTTGGAATTAATTAAATATTCAAAAATGGTCGGTATGTTAATAGAGGAGATGGGGGTACATATGGATATTGGAGTTGAAATTTAGTTGGTAGGACGGTTCTAATGTGGTGCCTCCCCCAGTCAATTTTAGTGCAAATCCAACCCACTTTACAGAAGTAAAAATATTTTTGTATTTTCACAAGTAAAAAAGGAAAATAATTGACATTGCCTTAATTTTAAAAAAATTCGCTTGTTTTTATTTTTTCCTACTTCATAAGGCATTTGCATTAGCTACATCAAAATGAATAGAATATGTCAAACATTCTAACGTAAAATAAGTTATGGAGGGAAATGTGGTCAATGTAACTGAGGGGAACACATCCATAAGTACTTTTTATTTTATTATTAATAATACATTAACTTTTATTTCAGAAACCTACCTAATCTTGTTGATAAACATAGTTTTTTTTACTAACTATATTTCTTGGCCTAGGCATGCTTTATTTCCCTTTAAGAAATAAAACTAAGCTACTTAGCCTATCGCCAAACCAAGCGATAATAATTTACCATCTAATTTACGTAAGAATATATAATTTCAGCATGACCTAATCTAACTAATTTGAAGCCAAAATGAACTGACTTGTAAAATATGTAAATATTATTACAATACTAATAGATAACCCTGATTCTTGGATGTGGTAACAGCAACACGTTCTGTATTAAATAAAATAGTGTACTTGACTTTCCCCAGCTACATAATGATTCACAGCTACAAGTTATTCGAAAAGGTCTATGTGGTTGGTTTTTGTAGTTGGTTCATCCTACCTTCGTTTTAATGTTGTTCAGTCTGTCAGTATACATTCAGGAAGAAATTAAACTAATCAGTGTGATCTCGCTAAGAATTATATTTTTGCATTACATTCATAAATATGTTGTTTGAATTTATGAAAGGTATTTTTGTTCGTTCAAAAATTGTCCAAGGCACATGGACATATTGCAAGCTCTTCGAAGAAAAAAATGAAAATGTAAAAAGTATTGAAAGTTATACAAATGAATATTTACAAACCTAAGTAGCTAAAGTAGTAAATATATTATCATTAAAAAATAATAATTTATTATAGTAAGTTTTTATTCTCGCTACAAAAGTTTTTAAAAATACATTGTCCACTCGTGTTCCATTTCTCGCTACAACAGAAAGTTTTCCTGACACACATCAGTAAGAAAAAAGAGAACACATCCTAGATAAAAAATGAATCAGTATCATTCATTTTATTTTGTTGGTTTGAGTAAGATGTATTATCAATTATGATACTGCTTCAGAATGGTTTTAAAAACTAAATCTGTTTCATTGAAAGTAAGAGTGTAATACTACAATGAATGTTACGAAATGATGTAGTATTTTAACCGATTGATATTCAAATCAATTTTACCATAGGATGGATACAGGCATGAAAATATGTTAGATACATAAATTAAGAAATGAAATTACTCCATCGTAAAAAACAAAAAACATCAATCTTAGATGACTCTTTCCTGATTTGGTCATAAATTCACTTACGTAACACTCATAAAATTGTAAATACGAATTGTCAACTTCAAATATCTTTCTGTTAAATAGAGTACATATTAATATCATAGAAACTCTATTATAATAATATAATATGTAATATGATCGTATAAAATTATTGTTCTGGGCAAAGCAACGTTCCTCAGTGTGTCATCTTTCACATTTTCTTCTTTTTGTACAGTGTTATCTCACGAACAAATAGAAACTGCTACGAAAACTTCTCATCAAGGTAAACATTTTCAAGTCACTAAAAACATTTTTACCTCTCCTTTTACAAGTACCTAACTCGTTATGGCACTGAAAGTTCGAAATTTTTAGNCGCTCCGTCCACCACCTCGGATTCTACTTGGATCGGACCGGGTTTGAACCGGCGTCCCCAGAGGTAGAAGGCGAGCGCGTTACACACTGCGCCACGGGTCGCCCTTAACTCGTTATGGCACTGAAAGTTCGAAATTTTTACTTCAAGACATAAACTCCCCAAATTAGAATTAACAAAAGTCAGCCCAATTATAGAAAAGTGAATTCACTACATTCCTCATAGAATGCGTTGTGTTCGTATTCTATGAAGTCCACAGGAAACAATGCGAACATCAACGCTGTTGGTATTTCAGTACCTACAGAGCGAGTTCATTATTGCTGTCCGGTGATCCACGACTTATATAAATCGAGCATTGTACTTCCACCCAAGAAGAAGTAAACGTAGTTCGTGGAAGGGAACTTGTAATCCCTACAGCAATATATTTAAATGGTGAGTGCGTGTCACCATAAACAAATAGTTTTACATCTTGAAAATTGAATTTTTCAAAGAAATTTCAACATGTGTGTTTTAGATGGCTAGTAATGCTCAATTAGTTTATAGCACCGGAGAGGCACCAGTGGTTTCGACTTTAAATGCAGATGAAGATGTAGTTCCCCCAGCTGGCGCTGATGCACCGAGAATCACGATTACAACTGAACCTGTTGATCTCCCTGCGTCGTCTACTGAATTTGCTGCACAAGAGCCCCCGAATCAACAAACTACTCCAGATAGGGGAGAGGATATAGTTCCTTCGGAGGATAAACCAGCAGAAGACGAAGCGAGTCAGATCTGTGGCTTGAAGGTTACACACAGGCTCAAGCAGTTGCCACTGGCTAAGCGCGCTGCTGGTATGTACTGGTATGCAAAAGTCAACTGTTACTGAAAAGATCGTCTATCCTATTAACGTTGTTGACGGTTGATTCTGATTGTATCGTCGTATGTGTGTCAACCTATCGCCAACGTGTGCGATTTTCCGATCCGTGGTGCAGATTGGCTATTGTGTAGAGGACTGCATGCAGCGGAGAAAGTATTCCCTTGCATTGCTGTTCCTCCAGGAAAAGGAACTTTCGTAGTCTCCTTATGCATATACTTTTATCACGTATTCTTTTTTTCAGATGTACAGAGCCACGACGCAGTGTGCCATGGCTTGTGTATACGGTGTGCGGCCCTTGCTCGAAGTTCTACATTTTCGCATGAATGAATCAAGAATGAATCAGGTTTAAAAGATGTGTGAAACCTAGGATATTTTGATACGATCACTGCATGAATTTCTTAATGTGTAAATATGAATATATTTTATTAGCATTTGTGAATAAAACAATTTTTATGCTACTTTCTATTTCAACCCGTTAATTTTTTGTTCCGATCCTTCTAAATGAGACCATCTCAATAAATATTTTCTTTAGTTATTTCTAACAACTTGACCTACTCGTGTTTTTTCACATTGGATTGACTTCCGTATTTATTACCTTTTCTAATTAGTTTTTATGAGTAATATTCTTTGGGCTTTCGCCTTATAACTTTTCGAAGTTTTCGGAGAAGGTACCCTTGAGGGGCGTTTCAATGAGATTATGGAGTAAAACTAAAATCGCATGTGCATTACACCGCATTCTAAGTGTCTGATTCAATACGTTATTTTGTAAAATCTGAAAAGAGACGGAACCGAACATAAAAATAAAATTCCCAATGTATATCTCATATCATCCCATTTATCTAAGGCTACTGGTCTTTAAAACGAATTATTTTTATTAGAAGACAACTTTTACGTAAATAAATTCATATTCATTTTGTGAGAACATACTTTTGAATCTCAAGTAAGCAAGGGCGTCGGCAAAATGAAGTACTTTTATACCATTTCTTATTTTTGTGCCTTGATGTTGACAAACGTCTACTTCCATTTCAAAGAATTCTTTTTCTTCCTCTAAGTCAGCGATGTCCAACTGGCGGCCCGCAAGTTACAAGACATTTTACATGTTTCTTTTTTTCATGAAAGGTTGAAGGGCACAACTTTGTGTTGTAAATTTAGGCCGGTTTTCACCATCAATATGGAAAAGAGACCAATCTCGTGAACTTAATTTAACCTCGGATCATCATGTGAACGAGTTCAGCGTTGATCGCCCTTCAGATGTTGACTGACCGATTTCAGGCGATCAGCGCGGCTGAATTGAGATCAAGAGGAGCAGAAAGGAATGATTTCATGATATTAGCGCTTTCAAGTATTTGACATGATTTTGGAATCGAATTTTTTCACGTCAATCCGTCATAAAAATGTCTGGATATCAATTAACAATGATCTATGATGTGCCTGGTAAATTAGAACGTTATTAACCACATTTTTCACATTAAGAGTACTTTGGGCATAATACACATAAGGTGTGATAAACATGATTCAGGGGCAGACTGATTTGGTATACATGGAAATATTTGACATGTTGTTTTCGTCTTCTCTCAATATTACAAAGAGTTGAAGAGCAACAGAACAAGAATTCCCATGCGAAGTCGGGGAAGGGCGCTACGATAAAATAAGCCTAATTCAGTAATCACTTTACAATTCTCTATGTCCTCAATCACTTTCCCAGAGGAAGTTTTTTCCTGATCCAAAATAAAAAATAATTTTATGCGATTTTATTGCAAGGATATTATTTAAAACAAACGTTAAAATAAAATATTGTTTAACATAATTGATACTTCTTTTCTCGAGCAATTTTTATTCAAATCTCCCCCTACGAACGGGAACCTCTATCTAGGGAACAGGACGTCGTAGAAGTGTGTTTTAATTGTGTTTTATTCGTCTATCCTATACGAGAAAAATGAGCCGTCACTCAATAATGTAATGTTAAAAGTTAATTTTATTGCAATATGTACTAGGACTTTGAACTTGTGAATAAAGGAACAAAAATGACTACATGTAAAGAAAGGTAGGACTACCTGTTAGTGTCCCTTCGGAGGGTTCCTTCCTGGACAAAGGTAAAGGGATGTGGAATTTTTCACATATTTTGTCGTGAGGGGTTTTCTAGCTGTGGGTTCTCATCACAGTCCTTCTTCGCGACACCGGCCCGATGCCCACCCGTATATTTATTTGTTTAAATACTGGTTACGTTAAATACGTTCATAAATTAATAAAAGACTTAAAATTTCATTTCTTTCGTATCATTATTTAAGATGTGTTCCATGCAATTTAGATTTGAGATAGAACGATAGGCAATAATACAAAATAATAACTGAGCATGATGGACGTGCTACTCGCTGACATGAAGGCAGCGAATTTTCTTAATAGCTAGGCCTACGTTAGAGTAGGCATGTGGCCCATTAATGCATTGGGACACCATTTTATCAATTATTTTAACGTTTTATTGAATTATATTTTAACTTAAATAATTATATATTTGAGTTTCTAAGAAAATGATAATTACTTATTACTAAAAAAGAACTATTGTACATTCATATATTGTACTTGCAACATTAATATTGATTTATAATGATTAATAGCACAAATATAGTTTGAGTTAGGTATGTATTCGTATTTATAATTTCAAGTTCCCCCGACCTCTTTGCCCCATATCATGGGTTCAAGTGGCCACTTTGCAAGAGATGGAAAAGAAAAAATATTTCAAAAATATTGTTCAAGATATTGTTGATTTATTGATAGCTATTGATTCTACACCAAACTTTGTACATATTAAATACTTTTCGTGTCTTAATTTCCTTTTAATTAGTCTACTCAAGAACGTTTTTCCTTAGAGTGACCACTTAACCACAGTCTCCCTTATATGTTACTCTACTTCCGGAACGGTCAAGTAGCCTACCTGGAAAGTGGAATGCAAGGATTATCCTCGATAATAGGGTCGAGTTGCACCTGCTCAAAGGATCCTGTCGAGTTGCGCCCCTAAACATTTCCTCATTCGTTTCCTCCGCCAGCGCAGGTATGGGATGGGAGACATTAACCTTTCACTGAGTCATTGCAAGACGCTCAATATGTCATTCCATTTTTAAATATTTGCCAATTATTTTTGTTATAAAGAATCTATTGTAATTTGCTTCAAATTTAATAAAAAACCAGTCCAAATTCGATTACAATGCTATAAATCGTAAAATACTTATTGTTTAATCTATGCGTACAAACTAGTTGTGATACATTCTTTCCAACTGTAAAATACAATGGTAATTTTAATTGATACATGACGTCTCTGTACTTATTTATTAGGTGTATGGCATCCTCGCGTTCTCCAAACAGCCAGCCACCCTCGTCCCGTTACTTCACGACAGGCGACGCTGCCTCGGTGGTAAAGCTTTGGTTCGCCCCGACGCAGGCAACGGACGGGCAGTCAGTCTGGCTTCGAGAGCATGCCGCGCTCATCGCGTTTCTGTATTTGTATTTTCTAGTAGTTCCATAAATACGTCATATTTTATATTATGTGGTCGAGACTCGTTTACCCTCACTCCCACAAGTGGTGACCCCGTTCAGTGCCGTGCAATGTGTTCCACGTCCGTCCGCGCTCCGAAACGCGTCCGTGTTACCGCCACACACGCGATCCGCCGCTTACGCGTACCACTCCGCGCCACGTCACATCGTTTGCTTCCCCCTGCCCGTCCCTGACCAGCGAACGATATCATGGATGTACTGCAGGCTCAGATCGAACAGCTGCAGCAGCAGAACGCTGACCTTCTGTACCTCATGAAGCAGCAGCCCGCTCACGAAGCGCGACCGCTCCAGCCACCCCTAGAAAGCAACCACGCTCACCGCATTTACAGACATGCTTTCCACCCTTCTGGAGAGATAGGTTGTCGCTGTGGTTCGTGCAAGTGGAGGCACAATTCTCCCTTGCGAACATCACGCAAGAAAGCACGAAGTACAGTTACGTGCTTTCCCAGCTTGAGGAGCGCAACGCGAACGAGGTCGAGGATATTATCACCTCTCCACCGGCAGACAACGCATACTCAACTCTCAAAGCGGAGTTAATACGACGCTTGATCGTGCCATATGAGCCAACTCCTCATGGAAGAAGAGCTGGGTGACCGCCAGCCGTCCCGGTTCTTGCGCCATATGCGTGTTCTGGCGGGTCCTATACCTGTGCAGGACGCACTGTTGCGCAGGTTATGGCTCCAGCGCCTGCCTACGCACTCACATGCCATCCTGAAGACACAAGAAGATCTGAACCTCGACAGGCTTGCAGTGATGAGATAAAATTATGGAAGTGCAGCCACTGCCGCCGCGACTTCCTACATCGCCACGCCCGTTGTGCATGCCGCAGCGGCAGCCACCTCTGACGCGATAACGCAGCGTCTTGATGACTCGTGCTGCCAGGTCGCCGCCATGCAGATTGTCGCACTCCGCCGCAGTGGTTCCCAATCCGGCACCCGCCCCTCCGGCCATCGCGAGCAACGCACATCATCCGTCGAACCCGCCACGGAGAGTTGCTTCACAGGAAGTTCGGTAACAACGCACCGCAGTGCAGACAACCTTGCACATTCAACAATCAGACAAACCCCACCGGCTACCAGTGACATTATTGGTCCCCTACACCCCGCTGGCTCCTATCGCTATTGCTTGACGGACCGCTACACCAGGTGGCAGAAGCATACCCGCTGCAAAGCATCACGGCAGAGGACGAGGCGGAGGCTCTAATGACGTGTTTGATCTCTCGTTTCCGCGCACCCGCACGCATTATGACAGACCAAGGACGCCAGTTTGAACCAAACTGTTCGGCGCCCTGGTGGAAATGAGGAAGAGTTCTCTGAGTCTGACTCAGATTCAGAATTCGATGACGACTCGACATTCACTTTCGTTGAGGGAAAGTCGACGGCCAATGCCTGGGTCCTAGATTTGGACACAGGGTATGTGGCCGAAAACTTACCGGAGATTGTGAGTGACCAGATACAACCTCGTTCCTCGTTCTTACGTAGGACGACTAGTGCTCTTGTTGGAGACATAACTTCTCGTCTCCAATTAGTAAGCAGAGGACTAACATCTTGCCTCTGTTGGTGCTGCGGCCTATGCTTCTCTCCTCCTTCGGGTATCATCGAAGAAGATCTCCGAAGCTGGGACATGGAGGATGCCGAAGCGTCGCCAATGGAAATCTCCCCGGNAGATGTGTATAAGAGACAGGACTAGAGGAGACCCCCATGCTGGAGGCTGCACTCCAATATCTTGTGCAGCTTCTGGATCCCGGAGGAGATAGGCTGATGTTTCGGTATCCCAAAGAGATACTAGCGATGCAGCTGATGGCAGCTGGAGTTCCATTTGATCCGGCCGTGCTGCGTCGCTACACCCCAGAAATTTTCCGGAGGAGGGGAGTGCAATTCGATCTGCAAAGTGTAGCCGCGCACTACAAAAGGGTTCTAGGAGTTGTACGTAGCGTGCCTGGGAACCCTTTTGGATTGGTGGTCGTCCGGGGGTCGACCTTGTCAATCCCAACGCCCATGACGGACGACTGCCATACCTCAGGTTCTCTGTTTGGAGTTGTATAATGACCTTGCTTTGAGAATAGTAAACGAATATGGTAAACGATTATGGACATGGTACTAAAGCCAATAAATTATGTAAATATGATATGTCTGTTCCTTTCTGATTTTGTTTGTGTAAAATTTTTGTTTCTGTATATATTTATTGTAGCAATTGTATAATATTGAATTGATGTCTCTTTTGTTTTGTTTAAATTTCGATATATGTGTTATGTTTATTTTTATATTTGCATTTGTATGTTGATATATATGTGTGTGTGTGTTTATGTTTTGTAATGTGTGAGTATATACTGTTGGCAAGTGGTTTCCGCTAGTGGTGGGTCACCATGCCTCCACGCGGCGGGGACGGTAACTCCTCCATTTCTTGCGGCATGCCGCAAGAAATGGGGGAGGCTGAATGGTGGTGGTTTAAAATTGTAGTTAGTAATTTTCGATTTCTTTATGTATGTGTTTTATATTTTGTAGTGAGGTGTATGAATGATATTTGGTAAATTGATAAGTATGTTTGTAAGTGTATGAATGTTTTTAAAAGGACTCCCCGCTATATGTGTTCCACATGGGTGCGGGGAGTCCCAATGAAATTGTATATAATGTATGATTGTGACCTCTTAGTTATTAAAATAAATGTTCGGCGCCCTCGAAATGACATTTTCCGCGTATTCGTTGAGCCCATCATGTCCTTGTGGACTTCAACTTTACCATTACCCCTCGTATAATAAGAGAATGACCTTGCCGTTGACGAACCCTAAAGCCCCACAAAAAATATATTAGCAGAAGCTATTCACTGAAGGACCCCTTCCTTCCGTCCAGCAAACTGTTTGGAGAGGTCGGTCCAGTGGTTACCCCCTGGGTGGGGAGTGAGAGAATGCTCACAAACACCCAGGTAGGATAAAATCCAGCCTCTCCCTGCATCCGCTCTGGTGAGCGGAAATGTGCCTAGCCCACATCTCTACCGCTATCTGCGCTGTAGCCGAGCAGCAATCCTGCTCATCGATCGGAGACCAGAGTATCCTTCCCGGACCCTACGGGTGGGGCAATCGTACTTCCCGGCAGAGTCCAACACAAATGACGATGTCAGGTGCGAGCACCTGAGGGCTTGTGCCCCTCCCTGCCTACTCGGTGTAAAGTGCTGAGTAACACTCGGAGGGTTCTCAGTCCTCCTACCATTTACGAGATCGCGTCGGGATTGATCCGTTGCCGAGGTTGTCAACCTAGGATTGGGTACAAAAGCCGAGGATAGGTGAAGGTCCAGTGGTCCGCCTGTCATCTGAACCTGTCGCGTTGGGAGCTCAGCGCGGTAACTTCGCGGACTATACACCGCGGCGACTGTCCCAATAGGTCACAACTTTATAGTCCTTCCCATGTTAGAAATGTTTCCCCTTCTGCGGTGAATGGGTATTCGCTGGGGTCTCTTGCGAGACTCCCTACAACTTTTAGTACCGAGATCCAGGTTTACTCATAAGATTCGGCTTGAGAACCCATCAAGTTGTCAATCCGTGCTCCCCCACGGTTGATGGGATTGCTCATATCACTTCGTGGCTGAGTCGACGGAGTGGTCTACTCGTACATACAAGCTTCTTTGTTAACGGAGACGAGTCGCCGTTCGGATATTTTTGCGAATCTTCCTACCGCTTATCGCCCAAAGTATTTGTCTTCCTAGACCTCTCATCCTGCTCTCACGTTTTCCTCCGTGACGACGCCGTACGCGCAGAAATGCAACCACCGTACTCCGGCCCCCACCCCACCATTGGAAAGGAAGACAAATCATTCCTCCTCCTCCTGAAGGACAAGGAAATGCGGGTGAGCTTTGACCGTGTAAAACCCGCATACCTCCTCGCAGAAGACGGCATCACGGCTTTCGCCGCTGCCAACGCACTAATCGTCGACCCAGAGACTCTGCGTAGACTACTTACGCTGCGTTCTGGCTGGTGGGTTCACTTTTGCAGTCCGGAGCACTCCATTCCTCAGGGGGCTGGTGTGGCAACCTCGCGTTCTGCAAACCGCCAACCACCCTCAAGTCCCGTTACTTAACGACAGGCGGCGCTTGCCTCGGGGGCGGTTAAGCTTTGGTTCGCCCCGACGCAGGCAACGGACGGACAGCCAGTCTGGTTTCGAGCGCCACGCCACGCGCATCACGTTCTGTATTTGTATTTACTAGTAGTTCAATAAATACTTCATATTTTATATTATGTGGTCGGGTCGTTTACCCTTACTCCCATAAGTGTACGACATTTTGGACAACTATTTGATACGTTCGTTATATCTTTACAAAACAGGTTTATTTTATATTGCAATTGTTTATCGACTCACCCTAACATTGTTTGATGTATAATGATACATCGGTGATCGCCCCAATTTGGCATTGTATTACCTCCTAATGCTCTCCTACGAACCAAATGCTATACTACCTCCTAATCGAATTACACGGTTTTTCCATTTCAAATATAATTTTGAGAGTTAAAATACCGATAAACCAGAATTTAAAATTAAACGCCTATTTTTTTAAAATACCGTTTTTAAATTTAATTTTTCTCTTTGAGAAATGCATTGAAAATGTGGTCAGAGTCTCAAAAAGTATGAAAAAACTAGAAAAGTTAAGGAATTTTATTTTGGAAAAATACTGGGCACACTAATTTATTCGAAATATTTGGCTCAAAACTGATGTTTTTTTACCTCTACGATCTAATAATTTACATAAATGACATAAATAAATCCATAATGTTTAATGACATAAAATAAATCCATATTTATAAATTATTTGCGTGAAGAAACATGGAAAGATGTTTACAAATGCCAAAACACCGACGACAAATTCAATGTATTTATCTCAATATTCCTAAAACATTACAACTCTAGTTTTCCCATAAAACGCAAGTTAATTAACACAAAAAAATACAATAGATGGATCACCCAAGGGATAAGGATTTCTTCAAAAAACAAACGCCGTTTATATTATCTTTCAAAACGCTATAACCAACCACCCGAATTCCATAATTATTTTCGTAAATATAAGACTATTCTTCGAAAAGTAGTCTATGCAGCTAAAGTAATGGAAAACGACAGGCATATACTAAAATCGAACAACCGGATGAAAGCCATGTGGAATATTGTTAAAAATTACACGTCAACTTCTGAAAATCGCGAAGAAAATGTTTCTTTACTAAACGATGGCAAAATCGTAACAAATCCCCAGGACATCGCAAATTTGTTTAATTCTCGCTTCTCAGAAGTTGGTAAAATAATGAACTCAATATATCCAAATCAATATTCTCCAATTATATCCACCCACGTACCCAATTCTATGTTCACTTCCGAAACTAACGCCAGTGAAGTCATG
>NNCF01132399.1:468943-498021 GCA_002313205.1 Laupala kohalensis | reverse complement strand
ATATGTATTATAACTCGCAGCTAACTTTTTATCTTATCTAGGAACTTTTGCTGAAATTTTTGAATCCGCCTCTACCTTAGGGCCCTTGATCGGATTTGATGGGATGGTCTCTTGCTTGCTTGCGGAGAGTAAATTAGTTTATTGTCCTCCACGTGGTCATACACAGTCTGTACTGTTTTTTGACAATAAATTTATTTATTTACTATTTCTTATAATTTACACCGGCTCAGTCCACCTTATCTTAGCACGTGGGCCATTTTCTATACACTTTCGATCGATCGGACCGGCACAGGATGTGGTTCGGTAAAATGTTTCCCGAGAAATAAAACTCATGGGTCATAATTATTTATTTGTAACGTGTTACTTTGATTCTCGTAAAAGCAAATGTATATTATTATTTTATTTCATGTCTTAAGGCGAGGTTCGATTATTTCAAGCGGGAAAATTTAAATAATTTATTTTTTTATTTTTAAGAAGTATATTTAATATTTAGTATGATAATAGAAAAAAATTATATAGTAATCGTGGATGGGTAATTCCAAACACAGCTTTTTATTTTCTCTCAACGGACATTCTCCGTCAAATACTAATTCTGACAGTATAAATTTATGATTAAGTTCTACGCCCCAACGTTTGATGGAAAAATGGATGTAAAAGTACTCTAAGTCGCGGACCGTAAAACAGTTTCACGGTACATTGATTTACACATTTTTTCAATAAAATTCAATATATTAATTTTCATTAATGTTGTTATATGTACATTTTAAAGTTAGGTATAGATATGTGTATATATTTATATAGTTGTTATATATACTTTTTATTTGGTTACCAGAAGTAGCGTAACTAAGGTTCTTTAATTTGGTATCTAATTTAAGAAAACGAGATATTAAAAAAAGTGAATTTAATTTTACTTACTAAATGTTACAAATGAACAAATAATCTTGAAAACTATTGTGTAACAGAAATATATTAATACCATTTATCTAGGATACCTTATGAAATTTGTTTCAGTTACTTGAAGTAAGACTTACGTTCGGACATTTAAAAATATTGTTCTTTGTAGAAGGTGTTTTACTTTTCAGCAGGAAAAAAATAAGTCATTATTAAAACTTTTTAATGATACAATTTTGCGATCAAATTTATAAGATTAAGAAAAACAAAATATTCTAATAATATTTTTATCACCGTAAATTTCCTTATGGATCCATAAAATACAATCGTTGCATCACCTCGCGTCGATTCTTTTCTATTTTTTATTGCTACTGGTAGTAATTTTCGCTGACGAAACTAAAAACTTGTCTCTGTCCTTTAAATAATATAAATCTGGTTTTTAACTTAAAAAATGAATTAAATAAACGTTTTATAATGCTATTGCTATAGCACTTGGGATGACAGAGAATGGCCGTAGGTCCCACGGTTTGCTGCGAAGAGAGGGAAATTGCTGCGAAGAGAGGCAACTCGATAGCGACCTCCTGCAAGACCCTTTTAATCCTCTTACACATTTCTTGACCATGAGGTGCAACTGCACCATACTCCTCTACTTCTTACAGATATTTAGTGATTTAATTCTACCTACATCTGTACTACCTCAACAGACGTTTTGAAATGGTCGAACCCATTTTATGACCTGGATCGCGTACTTGAATCACTTTTAGTATTACGACAGGATCTGACGAAGGTGACGCTGCCGACATGACTGCAGTATGATTGGTTATTCATGGTGAGCGAAGATGATACTCAATCGTATGTTGTAACTTACTTATTAAATATCAAACTTCATTTGTAATGAATTGTCCGATGGTATTTATAATCCCATAATTCTTTAGATTTTTCAATCTCTGCAAAATGTCTTTCCACAAGTCAGTTATTTCACGTAGTTATTCCTAAAAATGAATCAAGAGGACTAGAAACATTAGACTGATATCTTCGATATAACGAAGGCAACTAGTGTTGCATGTATATCGAAGTGATTATATATCGAAGATATATTGTACGTGTAGTGTAAATCGAATATATCGAAGGTCTCGATTGGACGCGCGAATTTCTGTTGTTTACTTTCATATTTTATTCCAATTTTGAACTTGTATTTTAATACAAAATTGTGGAAGAGTATTTATGATCTTATTGGTACCTGGTTAATGTAATACTAGGATGTTTTAATTGTGTAAATGCTCATGTATTTTAATGAGGAGTACAACAGAGGTTCCCCCTTCCCAAAACCTATGACGCAGACCCCACACACACAAATTACCCCTCCCTCTTCTTTTGCTTTGACTCACTTCTACATCATATTCCAAAAATTTAGAAATTTTACAACTCTCTTATTCATCCTAACTTCATATTAAAACCCGTGTGCAAAATAATGCACATGCTTTCTCATACCCTTTTGAGACTCTTATATAGTACGCAAAACTAAGTTTACAAAAAAAAAAGAAGCAACCATTTCATGCCTTCTATATTGATGTTGACAACAGCAGTTTAAGTTTCTGCGTATAAAGTAAACAGAAAGAGATTGCTTGAAAATGGCTGTTGTTTGATACCATTTTTCTTGTAATTCTGCGCAGAATCCAAAATAAAACTAACTTTTTACCTTTTACATACACGGTAAAAATTAGTTTGCACTAAGAATTGTGCAGTAGGCAGTGGAGGATCTATGGGGGATGGTTAAGAAGGCTATAGTCATTGGAAATGAACTCTCCACTGATAAAATTGAAATTGATGGAAGGCATACTTTGCGAAAGGGTTACCAGATTTTTCGCACACTAAGTTTACATGTTATATGCAAACGTAATACAAAGTTATAATATAATTTCTGCATATTACATACACAGGTTGAAGTGATTCGCAACTTTAGGCGTCTTCCATGCAGACTAAATTCTGCAATGCTTGTATACAGCGATACAACGCAACCGCATTGACGACAGTGCAACTCACGGCTAGTCTCCAATATTATTAACGCATTGTGACGATGTAGTAGGTGATGTCTTTCTTTAAGGGATCTTTACTTGCTTCACAGAGGATGAGACGGTTTTACGATGGTCGAAATTTTTCTTTTCTACGTGCCATCCATAGATGGCAAGCTGATATATATTCATTTACGGATTGCCGTTTTTCCTTCCATACGTTGGGTAGTCTCTATGTACGTTGTAAGCTGTGCGTTATTTCGCAAGTACAGCCTTTATTTATTGGTACTCCGATTAAGAACTAGACATCTTCATCATATATCCTAAATAAAACTCTTAATTGGGATTTTATTATATAACTTTCATATGTTTATTGTTAGTTCATTATGCCTGAATTAAAAATATATTTACATGAATTATTTGATTTGCATCTTTATAACATTCTGATTTCGTTACGATATCCTTATCCTTTAGCATGTATTTGCCATTTAAACAATTAATCAACTTGGCCACTTTTATATACATTGTTAATTATCTATTTGATGAATTGATGTATTTTATCTAAAAATATAACTATCTTTTTAAAAAATACAACAACTTATCAGATTTTATAAATATTATGTGTTGTAAAACCATAATTTTCAAACGGGCAAGGATGTTAGTGTGAGAGAATGCTGATGTGTCAGAGAGCATCTCTGGGTCAAGACGTCTGGGAACGAAGGAGAGCTGACAGTGACGGAGGTAGCCAGTTACCTTCCGCAATTTTCGGGCTACAGTTTTCTAAAGCTGGAATCTCCCTCGACTTGGTACATCTGCACTACTAAATAGTTTTGAACTCTTTTCATATAGTGCATAAATGAGATCCACGCGGCAAATAAATGAGGTAATAATTTGTTCGAGAGATATTATTTTCGCACTTCTATACCAAACTTTCAACAAAAGCTTTTGAGCCGCTTTTGATAAAAGTTCCAAATATGCTTTAATACAAAGGGAACTTCATATGAAAATCAAAGATAAAACATTTTAGTGCACGTACATCAAATACAAACATCTGCTGCGCAAAATACGAAATATGAATGAAATTGACTCATCTGTTTAGAATCATCATCGGTGCGAGAAGGACCCACAGACGGACGTCGTATTAAAAAAACTTTTGTAATCAGGGACGCTAAAAACAAATATTTCCGTCAAAATCTCGCAATTGTTATCTTCTCGGTTACAATACTGTCTCTAGACGTATATAAGAAAGTAAAAAGAAAGTTCATCACCTATATCAATTTTACTAATAAAGGATAAATTTAAATGAGATTAAAATACAAAATTAGGTTTGAATTTATTTTCCAGAATTTAGGAACGTAGCAGAATAGAGTTTGAATTTATTTAAAATTCAAATAACCATACTAAGATTCCATACATATTCAGATTCATATGCACTAAACCCATATTTCGAGATTTCTTGCATTTCATCGGATTATTTCACTGAATAAGCACCTCAGATACATGTCCTCTACTTCACTTGAAAGATAAATAAAGGAAGAGAATGATGCAAATAGCAGATTAGTCACTCGATTTTAAGAAACGTAAGCCAGGTAAATCCTCAAAAAAATGTTGCATAATTTGTAACGAGTATAGGTCTGCGTGACTGTAAATGTTCCCGAACAAAATTTATTTTGAGGGAGCCAATATCAACGTACAATTCGAGAAACGACAGTTTTTATTTCATATTAGTTCTTACCTTAAACCGCACGCAGTAACGCTTGACGCTTTCTCTGACTACAATTCACAAGATCCACTACTGTTGCCCTTCACTTAAGTCATTTTGATTATTACATAGTACACTTTTAAATATTTTTATTGGCAAAGTTCTATTCACTTTTTATATCTAACAGTTCTATTGAACAGTCATTTCAATCAGGGGCGTTCCCACGGTAGATTTATGGGGGGCGGGACTTGAGGAATGTGAAAATGTCTTCAATGACGGGCTCGATAGGATATGAATGAAAACAATGGGTAAAAACCTTAAGACCCGAAGTCTTATAACACGCGTTTATAGAGCCTAGCCGATGTACAGATATTAAAGAACCGATTAATTCTTGAATATTAACTAAAATAATAAAGTTATGAAAGGCTAAAGTGTTTCGTATGCTAGCGGAATCGTACCGCGACCGCTTCTGCGATGCTGTATGGAAGGGGGAAGTAACCGAATCGCTGTAGGAGGCCCAGGGTCTTGTGTTTCCTTGTTCAAAGGACGGACCATAAAAACTCAACGAAGGGCAGAGTGTCTGCATTCTGCGCATTATTTTTGGCCAGAAGTGAAAGGGAGGTAGAAAACTGCTAATATATAATAAATGACGTCGTTAGAAGTGAAACTGGGAAGAAACGAAAAATCACGCGATATTTTTGAAAGAGACGAGGTCAATGTTGGTGAAAGATCTAAGTTCTAGCACGCAACTGCGAGGAAGACGCAGATTGTGAGCGAGAAAAGAGGTAGAGTTAAAAGGATGACAAAAGATAGGGACCCGAAAAGCGAGGGTGTGAGTGAGCTCGATCCTTAGGTCTTAGAATTGTCAAGGGGAAGTTGACGAACACCAGTGACGGTTTGGCGAGCGTTGTCGAACCGTAGAGAAAGAATGTGTTAAAGAAATAGGTGACATTTTAAAATTTCAAAAGTTGCCTAAATTTATTATTATATTATTATTAGGATCACTGAGGGGAGAATTGAAAAAGGTGACGCCGTGGAAGTGTGGCCTTACAAATGGCCGAGGAGACGCAGTCATCATGTTAAAAATAACCAATAACGATGACTCCACGTTGGGTAAGATTTTAATATTATTGGGTGAAAAGAGTCACATGGTTTTTGAAAACGATGCACGTGAGCAAGCCTCTCATGGACAGAGTGGGGACGATTCGATATATTCTCGCGCAGAGGCGCTCCGTGATCAGATCAGATATATCACATCATATTTGAGCATTACTATGGTTAGAAGCAGAACTCTCTTGTTACTGAATCATCTCATTGATGGTCATTACATCATGAGATGTTGTACTTAGAAATTTTCGACCATTAGACCTTGAAGTTTTTAGTTCAAGTTGCACTTAAGTGACAACACGAACTTATCTAAATTTTACGAAGTTGTCGAAACTTCAACTTTTAGAAGTTTCTCCGAGAACAAGTTGGAAACTTAATGTTTATTTCGCTCATTAATGAGTGGCGACGCAAAGACATTCAGATCGCATCTTGACAAGTTTCAATGAACATTTACGACGAAAAAACGTTTATCGCGATGGTGAGGCGCTGAATTTCCTGGAAGGAGCAGGGACTCAGGTTGACTCGGGAACACCAGGAGGGCTTGGCCTCAGACGATGAATGAACTGCCAGCTGGGGACGAAAAAGGTGTCACCGAACGAGTCAATGCTATTCATGGCATTCCAATCTCCAACTACTTCATTAGACTGATCTGTTCATCTGTCACCAAGGTAATCTTTGCGCTGGCTCCGACCAACATTAGTAGCTGCGAGAATAATTAGTGCTTCGACATGACAAATAAGGGCCATTTTCTTGTCATTTGATTGTTAATTAATTAGAAAGGGCATACAGAATATGAGCAACAATAATGTTTTTTCTCATTCAATTCAATTCATGTTTTCTGTAAATAACTGGTAATACTAAATACCAGGAGAGCCTACAAAGAGTAATTTAAAGTTCAGTGTTATGTGGGATAATGTGTGATTTTGGGGGAACATTCATGTTAGTAGTAATTAAAATGTATTGTGTAATAAATAATTAAGTCAAAGTTATTTTACATGCGTTTTCCTATGTTAAGGAACCCCAGTGTGTGCTTTTCACTTAATTAAACATAGTACGAACCTACTTTATGCATTTGATTGGCGCACGAGCTAGCTAGGGCAAACTTTGTTCAGGTGAGTGTTACCCACTACACCAATCCTTTTAATTACCACGTTTCGTTACAATATAGACCCCCCCCCAAAATGTGAAAAGACCTCCTTGATATCAAAATGTTCTTTCCAAAAGAATAGAAACTTATAGAAAAAAACATTAAAAGAACAGATTATATGATCGATTTTTCAGTAAATCATATCTTTTGAATCGTACTGTGTATGACTTCCATTTGCAACAAAGAAGCCAAATACACTTTTATAAGATTTATTTCCTCGAATGAATAATATGCATCGAATGATGTTATATACTGTGAGATTTGAATAATTCCTTAATTAGAATTATAAAATCATCCTCGTTCAGGAATAATGAAATTCAAAAGAGAGGAAGGGAAGTCTTCCGAATCGCTAGAAATTTAAAAGGCCGGCTGTTGAGAGATGACGAAGGCGGCATTCACATCTGGTATGGCGCAGCAACCCACTGTCGGCTCTTTGGTGTCGAAGGAAATTTACAGCTTTTTAGAAATAGCAAGTTAGCGAGGGGGTGGGGAAAGCAACCCAACCCGACCGCAATAACCCAGCATGTGCGAGAGTAGAAACAAGAACCAACTTGTCCGTAAAATCGTTGGGAGTAAAGATCGTTGCAAGAAAACGTTGAAAATTATTCGAAGTCTTTTAAAATTTCCCAATCAGAATCTAGGCGTAAGAAGGGGGAATCGTTTTGGCATTGGAAGTTTCGGTCACCTGGAATTCAAAATTTGGAAGATCTGGAAGTGGAAAAATAGGTAGAGGTTTCCTTAAGATTCCTTAAGACCATTTAAGGAATGGAGAACGAAATTACGCTCTCACATCGCAGACATCGCTTAGATTTCTCTCACATTTCTCACATCGCAGACATCGCTTAGATTTTTCAGTCAGCTCACATCAGTCAGATCAGATCGCTTAGATTTTTCGCTCAGCTCACAGCGCTGAGACATTTTTTTGATATCGCTCGCATCAGTCATTTCGCGCAGCTCAGATATTAGATTTTCGCAGTCAGCTCACATCGCTTACATCGCTGAGATAGATTTTTCGCTCAGCTCAGATGTTTCTAGCTCGTAGCCGCGGACGCTCACATCGCAGATTTTCAGCTCAGATGTTTTTTTCGACGCAGCTCACATAGCTCACAATCGTATCAACTTTTCGTCAGATGTTTTTAGCTCGAGTCGAGTATTCGTTGATTGTTTTGATCATCGGGACAATTTAATAAGTTGATCTCGATCCGAGCCACGGACGAACTACTTTCGGGTGGTCATTCGGACGAACGAGGTTATGCTGACACTGCGCTCGGAGGGGCCGAGTTCGCAGAGAAGGACTGGAGCAACTTCTGGTAGTCGGCGTTGATTGACACCGTCAGCGATCGCCCGAGATTGGAGCCTGGCTGACCTTGCGAGGACACCACTCTACGGTCTGCCCTGGTTGGTCATCTTCAGAGGTATTTTACGACGGTTGGTGATGTTTAAACCGACGTCGTATTGCGCTTGCACGTCATGAACCAACTGGCATAAATTATAAAAAAGGGACACGAACTATGGACTAAGTCAGTGCCAAGACAGAATTAATTGTTGATCAAATTATGCCATGGTTAAACACAGTGTATTGTTATTGTTTCAGAGAGAGGGAGATTTAATTGTTGATATGATAATATTCTTGTTAAATTCAGTGTATTGCTATTGTTTGAGAGAGAGGGAGATTTAATTGTTGATAAGATAATATTATGGTTAAAGCCAGTGTATTTTAGTTTTTGGAGGGAAAGATATCATTTAGGTGGTAGTGTTTATGTTTTTATTTGATCACCATTTGTGTGTGTTTCTTTTGGGGGAAACAGCATGAGGGGTTTTGTTGTAATCGAAACAAGGGTAATTAAATTAAATGGATTTATTTGTCAGTAGCGTTTTCCTTGAGTGGAACCATGGTATGGCCCTTTCCTTCATTAAAAAATGTGAACCCCAGAAATTATTGTGGAACCCTGAGATAAAATAATCGAGGCGCTCAAATTTTTAAATGCAGTGCATTTTTTAACCACTAAAGTTTCGTTCTGCCACAATACCAACGCTAGACATAAATGAATTTTCATCCGTTTGTTCGTTATGACGTCCTTCTGCCAATTCGTAATCAAGCGGTGGCTAAAGGTTTATTCACTCGCCACATTTGACAATTTACTATTGATCATTATTTTAAAGAAATTGAGCTTTCAGGAATCGGAAACGAATTTTAAATCGAGACTAGAATCTAAAAAAATCCATCATTATCATTCGCATTTAATTGATCTACTAATTTAATATTTTATATGGTAATGTAGTAAAAGTGTGTTAAGTTAGACAAGAAAGTTAGTGTACAATAATCAATATTAGTCTCCAAACTAGAGACTCCAGCACAATACTCTATACAAAACACCTAGAGGTTGATTAAAATAAATTACAACTCACCATTTGTCCAGGAAATGTTTGATCACATTTTTCTACCGGCGCGTCTTCATCAATAACCAGATTTCCTGCTTCCAAGCGTGATTATTTTCTTTTTCGCACCCTCTTCCGTCCACATCACCCATCATCATCAATTGTATTAATTTTTCTAAATTAATAGGTTAATAACCGTTTCGAAGTTGGTTGCATTTTTATTATGTTTTACTACACACGTTACCTTCACGAAAAGAACGGACACTCCTCACTTTGTGAATTGAGGAGGCCCAGTCGGAGAAGTATGATCCCCGCTACCATTTTCCGACAAACATAATCGATTTGCTGAACCTTCCTAAAAAGATATCCCTTCCACACGTGGTCTACTTCGCCTATGCCCCAGTCACGACGCTGTGAAGTCTACAGCTGCCTGGGGATCTTTTAAGTTCGCAAGGGAACTACACGTTTAGGAGTTTTAATAACATATCGGTCTCTGGACGAAATATGAAATTTGGTTTGGTCCACATATTGCTGCTAATGTTTCCATTCTAACGGAATCACGTTATTTTTAAATAGATTTAAATACGCTCAGAGATATTAGTCAGGAATAGAGCAGATTAGATATTCTTTAAGTACTTACATTTACCTCTGAATAGATAATAAATCGTCAAGCTATAGAGCACCAAGTAAACATAAACATATTATGAAAAATCTCTTCTAATAGAAAATAGACCCTATAAATTATACACGAGAGTCCTGTCTGAGGAAAACCCCGCCCGAGAGTACTAAAAAGGTTGTAATAATTTTGTATCAATGAAAAGTATTCTTGATGTCACCTCAATGCGTAAAAGTTATTCAAATACGTCTGTATGAAGAATGTGTTGACCTCTGAGAGAAAGGTTGAGGAGGCCGTCTCTGGAATGGGAGATGACTGTAAGCCTATATTTCTGTTTACGTTGTGAGATTTATAGAGATGCTGGTAGAGTGGAGAATTCGTGAGTGGATCCTGGGATCGTCAGAAATTTCACAAGAAAATAGTTTACTCGAAGTCGGAGGACTTGCATAACCTTCATACATGTCTGCAAAAAAATTTTGATTATAAAATTATGCTCTATGTAGTTTCGATTTGGTATAGTTAATATTTCTTTCGTTTAACAGAATAATTCTTAAATTGATGCTAGAAGAGGGAACCGCAGCCATCAAAGACTCCCCCCCCATATGTGTGAGCCCCTGATTTCAATGTAGGCTTTTTTGTAGAGAGTTTCTTTCTTAGGAATGACTCACAAGTATCGCAAAATTTAATGTCAACACAGTAACACTTGGTTAATTCGACACAAAACGGGCAAAACACTTTAGCAAAAACACGCAGGCTCCCGAATGACGAAAATGCAAAAAAAAGGTAAGATACAAAACTGAGCTCCGAACTTGATCACGCGCAGTAAACTAATACACTGAAGGCAAAGCAGTGTATCTTCAGTACAAAGAACAATGAAACGCTGTTTTCCAGATCGGTCGACTGTTGTGTAATCTTACCACTGCAAGACAGAGAGGCAGGAATCTGTTGTCACTACTTACTTCATGCGAATGCGATGAGGCTCCCGGTCATTTGATAGACTCCAGGTGACTCCCTGACCTGTATTCCGCTCTTGCGTTCGCTTATCCAGCGATCTCGATCTCTGCACGGCATATCTTTTTACGATTTATTCAACAGTTTCGAAAATGAATTGAAATTATTCGAAAAGTTTTAAATGAGTTAAAATGTCCGAAAAGTTTTAAAATTAATTCGCCATTGATTCAATTTTTATTTTAATATATGCTTTTCAAAAAAGTATTTTTTATTTATTCATTAAATATTATTAACTTCCCGAAAATCTTCAATTTTTCAACCCCTCCCTAAATTTTCAAGTATATGTAACCCCCTCTACCTAAGAGCGTCCGTGGTATAAATTTTAAAGAAAATGTATTGGAATTCCCAATAACATTTTAAATTTAACAATTACATGAACATAAAAATGGAAAAGTAAATTAATTAAGACTTTTATAATAGGTTTATTCATCAATCTTGGCTTCACATTGAAATTAAATGACTTATTTGAATACTAGGCAAGATAAGAATTCTAAAGAAGCACAATTATTAGAGTTTTTAAAGAAGAAGTAAATAAATAGAGAATTAGTAAGGACACGATAAAATGTAACTTGAGTTCCCAGGCTATATTTTCACAAAATGTGATCATACTTGGTTCTTTTTACATCAGAAACATAGTCTATTAATGAAAAAATATAAACAAGAAAATTAGAAAAATGAAATAATGTTGACAATGTCATTATAAAATAATCATGTTTGAATGATTTTGTAATCAAGTTTTATTTTTACAACTTAATTTTAAAAATCAATAGTAATATTCAAGTGTAGTAAACACGAAATTGAAAAAAGTATATTTAGAAGTAACGCCAAGAATTTAGTCAATATAAGACAAGAAACAAGTATGAAAAAAAATGTAATTGTAGAATGACTCGCACTGTCGTTCTCACATCCACTGTTACAACACTTGACAATCGAACTCATTTTACTTTACAAGTTATGAAAGTAACTCAATTGTTCTAACAATTACTCAAGATAAGAGGAAGTAACAGAACATTATATTTTCCAACCTCAATTATGTAGATAATAAACGCTTTAAGTGTGGCGAGTCAGGTCACACGTGTTCGCGATTAACTGGAAAAGTAAAGGAATGAAATTCTCTCTTGTTTCCACTCCTCTAGAAATGAATAAACCAGTTTAGAAAATCATAGGTCTGATTTTGAGAGTTTACACTATTTACATAGGTATTTCTTTCTCACCCCTGACTGGGTTTTCCTTTGGTTTTCTTTTGGGTAGAGGCAGATTTTTTTATAAGGACTCTCTAGGCTCTTACCTAGGGGCGGCATCTATTGAAATAATAAATTCGAATTAAGTATTATTTAATAGTTACTATTTATCATCAATGCTTTACAAATAATCTACAGTTTGATAATAATACGTACTTGTGAAATTATTTTCTTGTGTTTTATTAAATATAAATTTGTTGGTATTATGTTAATATTACACGTACCGAAATATNNTATATCGGGTTTCAGATGTCACGTGATCAGCGACTGACCACGCTTTCACCACCCCCAGACCGGCATCTTCCAGGAATACCGAGGACGCGCCGTAGAGGAAGTNGTCATATATATATATATATATATATATATATATATATATATATATATATATATATATATATATATATATATATATATATATATCTTGAGTAGGTGTTAATATGATCCTTAATATTTAAATGATTATGTTTCATTTGTACAAATAATGAAAAATTTGTTTTATCTTAGAATGTTGAACGTTTTACTGATACTTGTTATATTTTCTCCTTGAAAATTTATCTTTTTATTATCTCTACTTTGATCTAATCTAGTATAAATTAATGCACAAAATACTCTTACTAAATGTCATTGGGAGTAACGAAGGGTAGTTTTGAATTGGACACATTGAGAGAAGACATCTTTCGTCTGATAGGTATAGCGTTCCTTTTACAAAACTGTGTAGATCAAATGATTTTTCAGCTGGATATAAATTTGCATAAGAGAAAGAGGATGAGTAGGGGATCCGGATTGTCATTCAGAGAACGAAAATATCGACATCAATCGTGCAATAAAACAAGAGAAATCAAACAAGTGAAACAGCGTTCTTGTACGATTCTGTCGATACCACGACGCATTGGTATATTCTACACCTTTCCCCCTATCTGGTCGATTTCCTAGATTTTCATTGGTATTCCGAAAAAGAAGATCTGGAAATTCTGGATGTGAAAAACTTGATCACCGTTGGTTTAAGATACTAATGCATTCTCGCTCAAATCCCTTGGTATCCATTGGAGGGCTGGGGGGGGGGCGGCCATCAGACTGTGTAATTGGGTAATCTGTGCGAGCGACCGTGTAACGATGTAAGTAGAGGATACACCCGTCGTTCGGTCTCGGATTCTTTCAAAGCACTCGTTTCGGGCACAATGGTGCGCGGTGGTCCGCGAGCGCGACCACGTATCCTGCCCCCCCCCATCACATTGCGTGTCATCAAGGTACCATTATCCCATACACCGACATAGGAACGTTTACCAATTCGGCGGGCGACGATTCTCACCTATTTGCCACCAAGAAACAGATAACCCAGAGAACCACATCGCCATATTGCGTAGCAAGCTTAGATCAGCAATCAGGATTTTTATTTTCTTAGAAACTTTTGTGATGCAGATCTGATGCGTACTCTATATTTTTCTTTGATCCGATCTAGATCGCTGAATTCAATACGTTGCTGGGGAAGTACGTACAAATCATTGCTGAATAAGTTAAAAGTAACGCAAAATCACTTTGTTCGAATTAAATTAAGTAGAAATAAAAGAGAGAGTGCCTATCCTATATACGTCCAATAAAAAATCTTACCCATAGAACATTTATATGTATGTAATTTACGAAATTTAGGTACAAGTGACATTATATAAAACCAGAAATAGTGAAAACAGAACATTTAGAATACCGAAACATAAAAGGAAAAATTAGATAATTAAATCGACAATCAATGCAATATGCAGGACCGAAACTGTTTAATCAAATACCTAATGAAATTAAATCTGGTAATACATTAAAACGATTTTGTGACTTGCTGAAATTTGGCTATTTATAAAACCTGATATTTATTTTTTGACCAATGTATTAAGAGAAATTTTTTCTTCTTCTCCTTTTTTCCATGTATTAATAATATATATTAATCTGTTATACATTTGTGGGAGTGGTATGTGTGTATTTATATGTATGTATCAGTGTAGATATATGTATGTGTATGTATATGTATAAATCTATGGAATTTGGGTGTGTGTGTGTGTGTATATATATATATATATATATATATATATANTATATGAGTGTAAGTGAGGATGCATGTGTATTATATATACTGTTTTCTACAAAGAAATTAATTCTTTCTTGTGCACTCTAGTCAATACTGTGTTTGTAATTATATATGGACTAATTTTATAAATTTATAGCAGAATTTGCACATTCATTTTATGTTGTATTTTTATATGTTGTTGTTGTATGGTGATAGTTATTGTGTATTTTGTACTTCATTTTTTGTTTTATATGTAAAGTGTATGGGGCGTGTCCTATGATTTTATTAGCAGACGTCACGGAGTGCAGTCAGTTAACTTATTATCTTTATTTACTAGGACTGGACTCATATTACTTTGACATTTATTTATATTTTGTTATTTTGTTGCGCTAGCCAGCTATTGGATATTGGCCTGTGCTTTGCTAAGTTTGTTGTATGTTTATATATTGTTTGTAATTGTTGGAAATAAATTCGTTAGTCATTATAAGCTGAGCTCAAAGTTGACAAAGATAATATTCAATATTAACTCTTCTTCATTATCTGTTAGTAAATATGAGCCTATTTTCGAATTTTCCTCTAATTGGATGCTTGACAAATAGTGTGAAGATGATCATACGGTTCATTTTCACACTTTTCTATATTTTATAAATATTCAAATCCGAGTATTTAAATTGTGATTTAATTTTCCCGTTGAACACTTCAATATCCCGCGGCGATTGTTGCAGTGTCACGTTAGTAAACGACAGCTATTTACAATCAACTCAAAAATGACGTCAGAAGATGAAGTTTTAGGTTTCCGTTTTTAATAAATATGTGATAGATTTCGTTAGATAATAATATTCTTCTTTCTCTGCTCCTACAAACTCTAGACGATACTTTAAGTGGACCAGGAGACAGCTCGTATAATGACGAGTCAGAAAATGTTATTTATGGAGTTCAAGTCATGTAGGGCAGAATAATATTTAGAGCCAACAAAATGTTACAAGTGCCAACGTTATGGGCATCTTGCAAAGACCTGTACCGAAAAGGAGGACTTGCGGACACAGCAGTTCTTCCGCATACGATAAACGTGAAGAGAAAGAGTGCGCTTCAAATTGAGAAAGAAAAGGGAAGAAATAACCATTCTGTTATGGAGAAACATGTCCAGAGTACATACGAGTGAAAGAGGTACTGCAGACACAGAAGAATGGAAATTGAAATCGTGCAAATCAATTTACGAAGGGAAAGTATTGGTACGAGTGAAATTACTGCGGAGAAAAACAATGGGTATATGTATGGTTCAGGAACAATACAGGAGCAGAGGATGGATGGTAAACGTTTCATTAGGATACAGACTGATATATTAAATAGGAGGGAAAGCATCGATAATTGTATCAAATCGATATATTAATGTCTTAATAGTACGCAAGTATTGTAATGATTATGTGGTGATAGTGATAATGGAGAAACATGGGATAACAGTGGTGTTGGTCAATGTATGAATTTAGTATGCAAGAAAGGCAAGAGAGGTTAATACAATGGTGGAGGCGGTACTGGAGAAGTACAAGACGTATGGCATCATTGTAGGGTGAGACTACCGTATATCATTGGCCGCGAAAAATGAACACAAAGGCAGTGTGGAACAACAAGCGAAATGGAGACCCGTTAACGGAAGGATGGAAAGAGACAGGAGATGTAATATTAGAAGGATTTTTGGAAGAGGAAGAACAGAATTACCGGAAGTAGTCTACGACGGTAATACAGAAGTAGAAGAAATTGTCAGTGAAACAGCACTAGTGGAAAAATTCAAAAATTAAAAAGAAATAAAAATCCGGGTTATGACGATACAACCAACGAAATGGTGCAATATATGCAAGCGCAATCTATGAAGGAAACAAGGGCATTATATAAAACATGTTTTTTTATATGGATATTTCCCACGAGCATGGAAATCGGGAATATTAAGATTATTTTTGAAAGGAACGGACGGATATACAAGAATTAGCAAGTCCTATAGGCCAATAATGATACTCCCAGTATTAGGAAAGATTCTGGACAGTATAATCGGAGATGCATTATTGCGTGAAAAGAATTAGGGAAATTTCAATAAGTGGCATTACGGTTTTGTAGAGAAGATAGGAACTGGAGATGCGGTGACAGAGGTGGGGAAACGGGTTAAGGAAGGAAAAACAAATATGTAGTATTGATATCAGAAGACTATGAGGGGCTTTTGATAACGTGGATTAAGGAGTGTTATATGAATCTCTACAAAAGTCCCATTCACTAATTTTTCCCTGTCAACACCCAATCTGCTGAAAATGTTACATCCCCTCCATACTTTTCCACATATCTTTCTTTTTCAGTTTTTCCCGTCCTATCAAGTATGGTATTCCCTATATATTTTTACTCACACTATCAGCAACAAAATCTGCCCAATATTTTCGTTTTGTTTGTCGTATTATTTTACGATATGCTTTCAACTGGTCTAAATACCTGGTGTGGGCCACTTTCCTTTCATATGTATCCTTGTCCTTCCGTTGATAATATCTTCGAGTTTTCCATACTTCCATTTTAGCTCGCGTTAAGTCCGGTGTCCACCATGTCTGTCCTGGTCGATACCCATCGGCGGCCACAGGACAGAATGGCGCACCTGTCTCGAGTTTATCATTTTGTAAAACACATACGATCATCTACGTTGTCAATGGTTTTGCCTGTCAAGTAGGGACCTTTATTAGCTGCACATCGCATGCACTTCTCCCAGTCAACCTTCCTGTAATTCATGCCTGCTGACTTTTGGTATTGCTTCTCCTCCATTTTTTCTATAGTGAACCGTATTGTCAAATGGTCACTGGTTATCTCCGGACTAACATACCAACCTGTAGCTGTTGTAGTCCGTGTTCGTCCTTACAGTGTCAAGTCAATTATTGACTTTCCATTATCTGTATAAAATGTTACCTCTCCATCTATATTTATAATACTTAAGTCGCACGCAAGTATCATTGCAACCAGTTTATTTCCTCTTTTGTTCGTCAAAGTGTCGCCCCATAATGTAGACCGGCCATTCATGTCGCCACAAACATATAAATCTTTATTTCTGTGTTTTGTAATGATCTTTTGGACTGTATTGAGTATCGTGTTGGTCTTGTTCTGATACTTGACGTAGACATTTATTAACATGACAGTTATGTCCTCCTTTGTAATTGTTATCTCTTGAATGTACTTTCTGGTATATTCCTTGAGCTCCAAAACTGTGATCTTCGTATTTACAATTAAGATCGCCGACTCGCCTCCTACGCAATATATTACCCGCTGGTATTTTGGTGTATGTATAATTCGTCCTTATCGTGTATATGGATGGCTCTTGGAGCATGCACACATCAATTTTATTTACTGTAATACGTGTACTAAGTTCCGCCATTCTAATATATCCTCTCTGTAAATGTTTTGCAGAATGTTAATTACCATTTTCTATAGATCTTAACATTATTCCTCTGACTCGTTGGTATTCTTTGCAGCTCTTGTTCCTGTGAAAATGTCGCACATCCCAACTTTTCCGCATGCAATTATTACATATCTCATCTTCTTCTCTCCGGGCACACTGGTTAAAGCTATGGCCGCTGTCCCCACAGTGTCCGCACGTGTCACGCTCTTCCCGACAGTGCTTCGCCATGTGGCATTTATAACACCGTAATGGCTCTAAATAGTCTGCTATCTTGTTCGACATATAATATATTCGTACCCTTTTCTCCACTATAATTTTTTCATAAAGTTGCGGGTCCACCTCAAGCACCCAGTGTTTTGTCCTCCATTCGCTGTGCCCTGTCTTGCGAATTACCTTAATATTCCTTTCTGATGATATATCCATTGTATCCCTGAACTCCTCCAAAAAGTCCGTCTCCTCTATGTTTTCCACATTACACATGACTACTTTGGGTCTTATCGTATGGAGTGGTATTTCTGTTAAACTAGGTGTTGCCTAAAGCGTTGCCCTTATTTTTTCACAACACCCTTTGTCAGCCATCTGCAATAATACATTTCCAACCCGTGTCACTCTGACACTCTCCACTGTCACATGTTTTGTTTCAAGCAATCTGTCTCGAAGAATCTTTTCTACGTCTGTTTGTCTATCCTGTTCCTTCTTCCCCGCTAGTGGGACATGTCCACGCGTAGACTTCCGCTGCAATACTGTGCTATATGTTTCTTCGTGTTGTCCTTTACCGTCGCCCCCCTGCAGTATAGTTCTAAGTATTTTGTTTTGTTTTTCTAGTTGTTGTTGCACATTTCTTTCTATCCGCCCTACCACTCCCTCTGTCTGGGGCATCCTTTCTACAAGCATGTCACTCACTGTCGCAAATCCGCCAGTCACTTTGTCCACAAGTTCAGTATGGTGTCTGTTCGTTCGTGTCGTCAGCATATTGAAGCGATCAACCAAAGCATGTATCACGTTCTCTTCCATTTTCTGAAGTAGTGTACTGATGGACAGTATTTCGATGATGTGAGATACGTTAGAAGAGGTAAAAAGTAGTTCAGACCGGACAGTAAAAATTGGTTCAGAAAAGTGTGGCCACGTTGGAATTTCCTACGGGACTTGGAAATTTTTACAAGTGTTTGCATNATAAGAGACAGCTTTAACAATGAGGAAAGGAGATAGTGGACGGGACAAATGATAAAAACTGGGAAATTTATCATCAGAGACTAGACTAGCTTCTTAAAGGGACTACTAGAATATGACATCTTACAGGAATATATGATGTGTATCAGAAAGGGTATAGGGACCGCGAGGACAAGGAAGGACTGAAAAGACAACAGAGACGCTCGACAATCAAACTACGTTCAAAGTGAGGAAAACAGAAGTAAGAATAATTTATTGTAAATAATTTTGAACCCTGGTAGTACGCTTGTATCAAGGAAAAGGGTAGACAGAGAACTATGTAAATAAATAAATAAATAATAAACAAACTCTGGACAATGCACTTGAGGCCAAATTCCAAAAAAATGACCAAAAGTAAAAAACATGAATTAATCGATCTGAAATTTGTTACCTGGGGAATTTTTGGGATGTTGATTACGAAACTGTTTTCAGATTTATAAAATTCCAACATGTAGGATTTAATACGGCACTGCGAGTATGAAAATACTAGTCAAATTTAGAAAGCGAACTAAAATGTTTTAACCTTTGAATTTACGGGGATTATTTATACAGATTGAAAATAACATGTATACAATATTTTTTAAGATTAATTACTATTCACAAGAAAAGAGAGAAAAATTCCATATTAATGAGAAAAGCCATCAGGTACTTTTCTACTCCAGTGTGTTGCTGATGAGTCATTTTCCGTTTTTAGCTCTTTTGCATTAATAATTTTAGTTGTTTCTTATGATTGAGATAACAATAAAGATATAAATGATTTGGATGTTATTTGCCATTATTTAAAAATATAAACATTTCTTGCGATTAAAAGCAAAATTTATTGACTATACCAACGTTATTGCCTAAACCTCTCCACTGACCTTGTTTTTAGGAATAATTTGTCTAACTCTGAAAAACACTTACGGTCCTTAATGTCAGATTAGAGAATTCAGATCGTGTATATATATGATAACATTATGGTATAAGGTGAATGTAAATGTATACGATATGCTGTTGTAAATATGTAAATCCTTTGTAATGTATAATTATATAAATTCTTAGAAAGAAGTGGGGTATATATACCGGGTACATGTATAGCAACGCTCCTTTGTGTTCATGATGGTTGTTAAAATGGTGGTCGATGTTGTGTGTTTCTTTAATTGCTGATGCAGATGTAATTGCTGATGAAGTAGTGTACTCATGCAACAGTATTGAGGAGTAACTAAGGCAGGGGTGCACCCAGGATGTATTAATAGAGTGGCTTGAGGAATGTGAACATGGTTTCAATGATGGGTTCGATAGGATATAAATGATAACAGGAGTAAAACCTAAATATACGAAATCTTATCATAACACGCAATCGAAAAGGCCAGTCGATGTAGAGATCTAGAACATAAAAAGCAATTTATATGTATCGAGGAATGGTTTGAACTCGATCTTTCTATAAAAATAGAAACTTATAAATAAAATAAAATAAAAACAGATTCTATGATCGTGTTTTCAGTCACATCTTTCTGATCATATTGTATATTGTAGACTATGAGTGACTGGCAATCGCAACAAAGGAGCCAAATACTCCCTTAAAGGACTTATTCTCATGAATGACTATTACGCATCGACTGTTGTAATATTAGAATGCTAGACATAAATCAATATACATCCGTTTGTTTGTTAGGGTTCTCCTCTGCAAATTAGAGATCACGGGGTGACCAAAAGTCGTTCGCCATATTCGACAATTTTCCATTGAGAATTATTCTGAAATAATTGAGCTTTCAGGAATCGGAATAAATGTGGAATCGAGAGGAAAAAATTGGAATCGAGATCAGAATCGAAGAGAAATCCATTATTATCATTAGTACTTCAATGAATTGATCTACTAATTCTTTTTTAATGGTAATATAGAAAAAATAATTTTTTAAAGACTAGAAAGTTACAGGACTATAATTACTATTAGTCTCTAGACTAGGAACACTTGAACAATACTCTAGGCAGCAGATCCTGAGGTTGATTAAATTAAATAAAAATTCACCAACTGTCCAATATTTGTTTGATCACATTTTTCTACCGACGCGTCTTCATCAATAACCTGGCTTCCTGCTTCCAAGCGTTGTGTTTTTTCGCTCCCTTCTCCATCCACATCACACTATTAATTGTATTAGTTTTTCTAAAATAATCGTTTAATACCTGTTTCATAGTTCATTGTACTTTCAATATGTTCTATTACACAGATAAACTTCACGAAAATAACGAACACTCCGCACTTAGTGAATTGAGACAGTCGAGTTGGCGGAGTGAAATTTGGTTCGGCCCACATATTACAGCTTATATTTCCATTCAAACGGCAGTTAAATCGTGTTTTTTTTAATATTTTAAAATGCGCTCAGAGATACTATTCAGGAAGAGAGCAAATTAGTTACTCTTTAATTACGTATCTTCATAATTTTTTATCGCGAATCTTCATTGGATTCTACGTTTGAGTACACAATCATTCATGCTAACGCCACAAGAACTACTAATAACTGAATTAAGTAATTATATTTACTCCTGAAGAGATGATAAACCGTCTAGCAATAGAGCAGTATGGAAACATAAACATATTATGAAAAACCTCTTTGAATTGAATATCGGACCTATGAATTATACATGAGGGAGAGCGACCCCGAGCGAGGGTATTAAAAATGTTATATTCTATTTGGATGATTGAGAAATATTCTTGATATCGGCTCAAGGCGTAAAAGTTATTCAAACACGTCGGTATGAAAGAAGTGTAGAACCCTGAGAGGACGGTTCAGAAGTTCGTCTCTGGAATGGGAGATGATTGTCAGCGGTTTCTCTTTACGTTGTGAGATTTACAGGTACCCCGGTAGAGCGGAGAATTCGTGGGTGAAACCCGGGTTCATCAAAATTTTCAGAAGATAATAGTTTGCTCGAAGTTGGAGAATTTGCATAACATGTATATATGTCTGTAAATCAATTTTCATCATAAAAATATGCCCTATATAGTTTCGATTTGGTTCAGTTTTTTTTTCGTTTGGAAGAATAATTCTTAAATTGATACTTGAGTTGGGGGCCGCCCTGTGGGAGCACACCTGAATTAAAGTATGTGGAATAGTTAGATTATACGATAGTAGCTAGATTTGATGTGTTATTGAAATTAGGTTAATTATTTAGTGGGTACATATAAATATAGTATTGTAAGTAGTGTTTCTGGGTTGTGTTGTGTTGAGCTGGGTGTTTGTTTGAAGGTTTATGTAATTTAGCAAGTGTTGGATTATTCTATATGTTTAGTAATATTTTTGTAGCCCTGATGAAGATGGCGTTCGCTATCGAAACGTCAGCATATCCATAAATATTATGTCTAAACGCAAGGATTATTTATACTAATAAAGAAAGAAATTCTTTCGACAATGATTTTGGTGGCTTAGTATGTAACTTAACGCATGGATCTGATGATAATAAAAAGAAACCCTTCCATTGTTTTCTGTAGATAGTTTTTTCGGGTTCAGATAATTATTAGATAAATAGATTAATTAGGTTTTCCAGAAAGAATAATTTTCCACGATGAACTTTCGATTTTAGTTAATTGTAGTGCAACTAGATCAAAGAAAGGAGGAAGGATAGCGGAAGTGAAGGAGGAGGTATTGGGCACCAACAGTTGACTTCGTAATCCTTGGTTGGAATATGGATTTTAATCAGCGCCCCCAAAAACCCCCGGGACACAAATTTCAGGCCACTTCCTCCGTTCCACAAGCATTTTTGTTCATCATTAATTTCACAGCGAAATACACTTCCTCACAGTTACTTTCGAAAAAACATTCAAAAATCGTGATACGGCTGCTCTACGCAACTTAAATTTATTTCATTTGATAGCTGACACTTTTATCAACAACCTCCAATAGGTTAGTCGATGGAACCCCATAGAACTTTTAACTTTTCGCTAAAACACGTTAGACTTTCATGATTTTCTAAGAGCAAATTTTACTTGGAATGATTACTCCCTTATATCTGAACGATACGATGAAAATACTGAAATAAATTTTCTAATTTTCTATTTCCCTTCAAAAGTAGATTCCATTTTGTTTCACTTGAAATGATCATATTTTGACGATTCCACAGCTATTGAAACACTTAGGTTTGTTTTCGTCTCGCGAACACAATGCGTTCTGCTCCAGCGAAAGGGACTTTCCGACTAGTACTACAGAGCGTATACAAGTAATGAAACTCAAATAAGAGCGGAAGCACATACTTCAGATATCCCTGTAGCCAACTCAACAGTAATAAATCCCAAATTGAAAACTTTTTGTTTTTGGCTTTTGGTCAGCTTTTTGGCTCTTGGCCCTACTGTGCGACATACTAAAATATTGACAAAAATATTGTTAGCATGGCATTACATTTTCTTGTCTCAAATAATTTTAAAGAGCACATTTATTTTCTTCATAAGATTGAATGAGTCTACTTTATTTGAAAGGAACAAATGTCCAACTCTATAAACATAAACCTCAGTGGAAATATACCTGATTTTGGAGATCATGAAGATACACCTTCAGAAGTAATTTTGAAAATATATACTTTTCCAGGAGGTAAACTGAAAAAAGGTCAAATAGTGATTTAGCTGAGACTTCGTAAGAGGTATGGAGCTTTGCATAGTTCGAATGGGAGGCATAGATGTATCGTTGAATCCGGGATTTAGCAAAGACCATGAAGATTTCGACTGCGTGCAAGCGACAGGGATATTAATCGAGCGTAGAATGCAGGGAAGAAAAGCGTATCTTCTTTTGTAATCCGTCTTTATTCTGGCATAAAAATGTTGCTGTCGATTCCATTGACAAGAAACGGATGAAAAAGCTGATTATGTCTCAATCTCCAAGAGTCAAATTGTACCGGCTAGAAATCCTTCCCTTGCAGAGAAAGTACTCGGTCTCCGCTTCTTTTTGTCCTCGGTACATGGAGAAGATATGAGCAACATACCGCTGGGGTTCTTTAGACCCCATTTACAAAGAACGCTGAGTGGACCTGGGAGGAATTTCAATCTTTATTTCGATCTCTGTTCGCAAAGCTGTGGGCAGACGAAAGGATCATGGATAAAGGAATATTTGAGGAGTGTCCGTTTAAATAGAGCTATTTCTAACATAAGCATTTTTTCAGGAAACATAAGAACAGTGTAAAAGGATCTTTTAAAGTCCTAGGAAATACACGATTTAGAAACAGAATATTTTGTTACCAATCAGCAGCCAAGGAAAGTATACTGTTTTGTTCCAAACTCAAATAAAGTCAAAGGAAATATACACAATTCGCCCTTCTTATATCACAAAGTATTTTAATAAAATATGGGGATTATTATTACTATTTTAATATTATTTCATGTCTTATTTTACGATACGGCGAGGTTCTTGGCCTGCTCTTCCACCTAATCACATGATTTGAGCGAAAGAATTGGGGAGAGATGTTGGATTGCAGCCAAACCCACATTGGCTGCAACAAGCGAGGGAAACCCCAGTTGAGAATCTCACCCAGTTCGGGAGAGCCGGGAATCGAATCTGCGCTCTCCCGCTCAGAAGTGCTACAGAAGCGAGGACGCTATCACTACACCATGGCTGTCGGTTGTTGGACAAGACTAAAGATATTAGTTATTTTCCAAGTACTACAATCAAATAAGGAGAAATATATATTAAAACGGAAATGGCTAATTTGTTCAGGAGCTCCTCAATAGTCATCAGATTACAAACGTTGTCTCTACAATGGCAAAATCGTTCTTCGTTTTCTTCCATTTTGAAGCAAACAAACCAACAGATCGCGGTGAAATTAATGGTAGGTATTTTTAAAATGCGTTCTAGTCCATTGAATACTACAGTTTTCAAAGATAATTACAAGTACTCGTGAGGTAAAAAAAGAACAAGTTGATGAAGGTCTTAATGAAAACTTGATACCATGTTTAACATTCATGAAGGTCAGTATATAAGAACATAACCTGTTGGCTCGCAAATATTCCGCTGTTTCACTAAAAATCTTCGTAAGTATGACAAATGCTTGTAGTCTCCTTAAAAAAGCAACTGAAGTCATACTATAATGATTTGAATTCATAATGTAAATTAAATAAATACATAAAACGTTTGGAGCCAGATCATACTTTCTTTGTCTTTGAAACCTATTTAAAACTCGTTCTACGTAGGAATCGCAATGAGACATGTAATAAATGGTTTTGAAGATCACTTAGTATTCATGGATGTGGTAAAAATCTTTAGTTAAAGTTGAAACAAGAATGGTTTAATAACATAATTTTTTTTAAGTAGTTGAAACAAAATTGTAATATTTTATACACAGTCTACTTGACGAAATTTGCTTTTTCTACCCATAAGTCTCTTAGGCACCAGCTCATATTGTTCAGAACTTCCACATGGTTTTTCTCTCCAATTACCATTGAAACAAATTATCGTTTCTAAGTTTTTAGTTTAAAATGTGTCCTCTCTGCCTGTTACTTAAAATACATCTCATATCTGAAGACAACAGTGCAACATGTTAAAGTTCAACAAGACGTGAAGTTTTGGAATTTTTGCACGAAGAGGATGGTCTTCACTCTGAACAACACAATGAAACGAAAAGTGGACTAAGAGCTTGTAGCTCACATCTCGCCACTATACCAGAAAACGACATTTTTATTAATCTGTGGCCGTTTAAATACATGCAAAGCAAATGATTTTAGCAATGAGGTATGAATAATTGCCTCTGACTCGATATGTAACAAAGTGTTACATAACATTTTTATCTTATCTAGGTATTTTTGCTGATATTTTTGAATCCGCCTCTGCCTCAGGGCCCTTGATCGGAATTGATGGGATGGTCTCTTGTTTGCTTCCGGAGAGTAAATTAGTTTATTGTCCTCCACGTGGTCATACGCAGTTTGTACTGCTTTTTTGACAATAATTTTTATTTTATTTTCATCTGCTAAATGTTGCATTTGTTATGTAACATTTGCTACATAAAGCTAATTTTATATAGCATTTTGCAACATGAAGCAAATTTTAGACCATTCGGGGCAGTTCTCATTATGTCGTTGAAGGATAACTCCTTGCAGCAGCCAGATGTTTTTTTGATAAATATGTACTCAAAAAATTTGTTTCAGTACATATGAAAACACTACACTATGAAAAATAACTGCTTTACATGACTCGCGCTGCTTACACTTCCTTACAGATTATTTTTTCAAATTTATTTTAAACCAATAAACTCAAAAGGTTTCTTTTTCTTTTTTTAATTTCAGAGGTAGTGGGACATTTCCTAATTACTACAGTTTTCTTCTTCCCTATTGTCGACGTGGAAAATCGAACTGAACAAAAATCGATGTTCCGCGCTGTTCTTAAGCCACGGGAAGTACCGCATCTTTTATCAGATGATTTATACAAAGAACAATTGTTTAAGTCCAATTAAATATAAGAATTATGCTTTGTAAGCTAGCACGTCCTTGTCGAGGAGAGGCTGGGACGGAACCCTTCTTCGCTGACACTGTTTTATAACAATGTTTTTCTTTGTCTTTCATATGACCCTCATTTACATGAAAGTCAGATTGCTTTCATGAAATGTTTCGTAGAAATGAAATACATCATTTCATTAGCTACAATATTCCCACTATACAATCTATCTGCAAAAGAAAAATTAAAATATGGAGTGTAACCATATAAGTAATACATACCTGAATAATAGGTCAAAATATTTACCCAAACATTGTTACATTGTTACAAAACAATGTATAGTTCATCTTGTATTGTAGACAGTTTTTAATAACCTTTTTTGCGATCTTATTGCTGCGTCTTAAAATTATAAGTCGCACGATAATGGTGTTTCGCAATCTAAATGCACATTTTAATTTACATACAAAAAATTCAATTCATTGTCTAAAAATTGTACGTTTTGATACGTGGGCTGTTAGTGAAATCGGAATGAGCTGCCCAGAAAGTCTTCTATGTCTAATGAAATAAAATCCAATTCTTATGTTTGGATTCGATCGTTTGCTTCCTTTGTGTGTTTGAAATTAAATGAGGAATTATTTTTTATAAACAATTTAATTTGTTATAAATAATTAAGACTGCGAATAAAATCTAAAATGGTATACTAATCAAATTTGCAACACATACTTTAATAGTTTGTAAATATTTTAATTGTTTATAACAATTTAACATGTTTATAACTGTAAAACTTATTTAAACCAATTTTAAACAAATGAGAAAATTAGTGGAAACTATTAACATAATTAAAAATTAACCCATATATTTACTATAATTTATTTTAATAGATTATATTTACTATAATTCTATTTTTATTAACTGATAAAATTATTATGAACTTTTAAAATTAATATATAGGCACTTGAAGGAAAATAAAAAACGTTGAAACCACATTTTTGAACCTTAAATGCTAAGTTACCGAAAATCGGTAACTTACCGAAAATACTTACTTAACGTAAATTAAAGGGCATTTAACAACAAAGGAAATAAAACAAATTTCAGGACTGTAGCATAATTTATAACGGAGATGCAAGAGTTTGAACCTAAACAGACTTTATCGACAAAAATTTCAATGTTGTGAAACTCGGATCGATGGGAACTTTCAAGATTTATTTCTCTTAGTATGTACAACAAATTGCAAAAGAGAAACCCTTGTTCTGATTTTGTTCCGTGTTTGCCCTATTTGGACTGAACTAATATATCCCTTTGATCTAGACATTTGTTCCGTCTACAATCATAATGAAATTAAATCGACCTCTTTTGTAGACAATTATTTATTACCAGTATCACAACGTGTCAGCAGTATATTGCTGCCATTGTCAGGCGAACGTTTGTGTGTGGACATATAAAGAATTGTGTTTGCTTTATCTTAGTTACAAGAAGAAAAACAAATTAACCACATAAAACAATGATATAGAAAAAATAAATATAAAATATGAAAACACAAACCATCAAAGCAGAAAAATCATTGTTAACAACTATAAATTTTGGACAAGTTTTCTGTGACATTTTGTGAGTTCAATGTGTTAGTCGTAAACTTGATATGTAACAATTTTTACAAATAAGTTGGTAAATGACTTTTTGCGAAGACATGTCGATTACATCTTTCCCCTCAATTACAAGATTATGATGTTGTTTCCTTGTGGTATTCCACCAAATGTTTTCTTGGAGAAAATACTTAATATTGTGAATATTATTATATGGTATGGAAATACTACGAAAGATTTATTACTTATCTGAGATTGAGAATTTTGTGCATTTGATGAAGGATCTTTCACATTGGTAAGATAGTGTATTCTTCTCTTGGCATATTTCATTATAAAACTTTTAGGGAAATAATTTGCTAATAAGATTGTTGTTATAAATTGTATATTATCATAATAGAAGCAATTATTAGACAGAAAGATCACTTTGTCAACTAAATTGTAGATCATTGCTATCTTTTACACCAAAGAATAGTCTGAAAAATAATTTAGTACTCGTCCTGAATAAGTTTTTTTTATGATACCAATGAAACAGCAATTTATTATCTGCGCCCAATATTGAGATATGTAAAAACTTTAATTTTCCTTCGTTATCTTTCTCCCACGTAAATTTTAATCTTGGATGATATTCATTAAAAACATTTAACATTGACTCTATTTTATCTGTTAGTATTATACAAAAAATGTCGACATAACAAGAATAAAGCAAGGAACGAAATTTAAATTACTACGGCATGTACTTCCAAGATCACGTAATACAAATTCCGACAAAAGAGCGGACTAATCGGACTACCCATTGGCGATCCCTCAACTTGATGGTATAATTTCTTATTAAATGTAAAATATGCCGATTCATTTTATAATTTTATAAATTATAATTTTTAAGTAATGACAATTTCATCTTTTAGAATATTGCAGTTTTATTCAATATTGCTCCATCTACTTACAACACTGTTAACTGAAAATTCGTTTGGTAGACTTGTAAAAAGAGAAACCCCTCAAAAGAGACCAAACTTAAAGTATCATAAATTACTAAGTCCCTATTTGCACAGAAAAAATCCAAACTATTCCGCACAGAAAAAGTATCTTCTTCGAGACCGTATTTCAGAATTTGTAATATAAATTTATATTAATCATCTAGAGGACTATAGATTGAGGATATAATTATCCAATACAGAATGTTTTCTTTATGTACTTTAGGTAATCCATAAGCACGTGAGAGTTTAGCTGAAGGCTTCTCCCAATGAAATGTATGTATGTATGTATATATATATATATATATATATATATATATATATATATATATATATATATATATATATATATA
>NNCF01132399.1:425319-463624 GCA_002313205.1 Laupala kohalensis | reverse complement strand
AGATATATATATGTGTGTGTGTGTATTACAATAACTGGTTGTAATGAAACGTAGGTCCTCCTATAT
The DNA here is from genome assembly GCA_002313205.1 of Laupala kohalensis. Classification (NCBI taxonomy): domain Eukaryota; kingdom Metazoa; phylum Arthropoda; class Insecta; order Orthoptera; family Trigonidiidae; genus Laupala; species Laupala kohalensis. The sequence continues at coordinate 463,558 of NNCF01132399.1, read as the reverse complement.
TACTTTACTTCGGATGAAGCGGGCTCGTGTACGCGCAGCGTCACGAAAATCCAACCTCCGAACTCCCCAATGAATACACCGCCGTTGTCGAAGAGTCCCACACAGCATCAACATCCACCTACGTCTGCGCTAGTGCCCCCCTTTCCCTATCACTTATCTTTCTGAAAAAGAGAATGACTAACACGGGCGAAGTAAGTACTGAGTTCAAGTTTTCCGAGCGTGGACCATGAACATTTATCGAACTGTTGGATGAGCATTTACAAGAAAACAATATACACATAAATTTCCTTTGTACAACGTAAAAAATTCCTATTGAAAAACATCAATACCATAAGTAATCATTAAATCAGTCACCAAAATTTTAACACCCGTATATTACAAATTTCCTTCATAATAAATTGAATGCGTGAATCACAATTTATACTCCAAATACTTCAATTATTAATCTAACATTAATAAATTCTCTATAATCAAACAAGTTACTTGTAACGACGGCGCCAGGACATGCCATCAATTTTTGAAATATTAATATTTCTTTGCATTTTCCAAGCCGGATGCTTTTAAGAATCTTACAATAAGTGGCCGGTCGGCGCTAAGACGGACGTGCGACGAGCTTGGGATTCACCCTAAGCCTCTTCAGTTATTGAGGTATTGTTTGAACGAACACCTTTCACTTTTAAGGAATGTACGTACAAGTTTATTCGGAGAATGCAGCCGGCGACGTTGACCCACTGGAATTTAGGTGTACCTAAAGAAAAGAAGAATTCTACGAAGTAATGAATGAAGTGCGTGCTGAATATAGAACAACGAAAAGGGTGTTTGCGAAGCTCCTAGGTGACGCTCATGGCGGTTTGTCCTCTACGGCGCAGTCTCTGCGTTCCTAGAAGCCAAAGGGGTGGCCCAAATTGAGTGTTNCCCAAACTGAGTGTTTGCAAGGTGTGGTGGCGAAGGCGTGGTTATTTGCTAATCACGTGACTTCTTCTACTATATATTGGGAGGAGTGAAGATCCTAGTCGATTCTTTACGAGGGAATGTAGAGATCCGTCAGCACTGACATGTGACTGAGCTAAGACTAGGTCGCGGAGACCAGATATTCGTTAGGCTGCTGCAGTAGTCTTAATGAAGTCATTACTAGTTGCGAGGGTCGTAACTAGTATCAGTTAGTTGTCGGGGAAAACAACTTATATTTTCGAAGGATCAGATAACCTGAGGGTTTTTACAATTTAGTTGTCTTCAACTATATTTAACCAAGTGTAAATAATGCTTTCTGACAGCATTATTTGTGTAATAACAGATTATTAGATGTATTAATGATTTTGGGAGTTTGTCTCTGTTGTAAATTCAGATTTCTAGTTAATTTGTAATAAATCATTATTTATTGTTAGTACACGTGTGTTGGATTGCCTGGGAAACTGGGCTGGTGGCAGCGACAAAAACTACCATAGGGATTTTGGTATTTATGTGGATCCCGCTTCTACCAAAGAAAAAATAACATCGCATCAGGGCTTGAGCTGTGATGTTACATTACTATACAACAAACTTTATGAATTACTTCATTAACACTCCTCAGATTTTAAACTGTGACTGCTTAAATTCTCATACTTTGCTGAAAATATCTTTTCCCCTCCGCAGATTATTTATACTACACAATAAAGCATTTTCTTTCATAATACACCTTTCCAAAAATTTACACACATACATACAATTTAACATATAAAATCTATTTACATCAAAGGAAATACTAACAAAATTGAACTCGTTTATCGTTGCTTAATAAAACTATTGAAAAACACCGATTGACCTTTAAGGAAGAAAGTTCTTTCCTTTTTTGTAAAGACCAGGGTTCTCCCAACGTACATTTAGATCCCAACGTACATCTCGTACGTAACATTTAGCTCTTTTTAAATACCTCTGTTTCAGAAATGCTTCCTTGGTCTTGTTATTCGTCCTATTTCCTATTCAACCATAGTCAGTCGCGCTTAAGGTCACCAGACGTCCGACTGCTCGTGCCGACTCGCGTACCTCAGACTGCCCACAGCTGCACCCTCCGATTGAGTTCTAGTCTTGGTAATATTGCAGAGATTTTGTTACGAATTCGAATCGATGCAAGAACGTCTTTACTTGGCTGACGAAACACGTTACGTTTGTAATTGCTTGATTATATCCACAGTTCCAAATGCAACTTCGCTTAATTACCGTAACTGCTTTTCACGCGTTCTAGCGAAGTACACTTTTGAGATATTTAGTTCCGAGTTAATCTCGAATCACTAGAACGGCCACTACTTTCACGGAAAACTCTCCAAAAATTCTTTAAAACTCGTGACGGAAAAACGGAGATGTCGAACGAATGCTCGCGTCGTCACTGTAAAACTTCCCGAACACGTGCTACAAGCAAGTGCTCTTGCGTCTTCCAATAAAGTGTTACAATCAAGTCTCTCAAGCAAGTGAACGATTCATACTATCCCTCCTTCCTTCTCCCTTCGAGAAAATGTATTTTTTTAAAGTCGCATCACAATCATCAATCAGGATGCGTCGTTCTTTCAACTAGCTTTTAGATCTTTCTACGTCACTGCTCCCTCCTATCGCACTTCGTTCTCACATGACTTGTCCGTTGACCGAATATACGGTTGATTTTATGAAGTGAAATATCTCCGTCACCCTAAAAAAATGCATCGGATGACATGACTGGATGGACTGGTGAAAAAATGAATCGGATTCAATTACATCGGATGACGTGACTGAGATATCTTTCCTCATGCCGTCTTCGTTGTTCCAGTCTTTCCCGCAGTATTTAAATAGATTACTTCGTCCTTTCCACTTTCAGGTCGACGCTCCATTTAATTTGTATTGGTGGTAATTCTTGTATTATCAGAATATATATGTTAGGGGCAGTCAAATGAAAACCGATCACCCGCAAAACACACATTCCGCGCGAAAGGTGGCAAACTCTTGTTATGTATCGATACTCCCATCGCTGTGGTAGGAGAACTGCATAGTGACAACTCACAGATGCATCCAGTTGTTGGGTTATGTCCTTGTTGGTGCGCGTACTGGCCTAATGTGTTCGTCCAGTTGTAGAAATGGAAGCAAGCAAGGAAGAGCAGAGAGGTGTGGTTCGTTTTCTGAAGCTCAGGGTGCTGGAGTAGTAAAATTCATCGCCACAAGTCTGCCGTGTATGGTGAACACTGCATGTCCCTGACGAGTGTGTACGAGTGGTGTAGGAAATTCCGAGAAGGGCGCACATCACTGCAAGACGATTCGCGCCCAGAACAGGTCCGCCGAGCCATTACCCTTGATGTGATAGGGTTAATTGATGTTCTCATCCGGGAAAACCGAAGAATCACATAAGAATAAATTCGTGTTCAGGTCGGCATTAGTCATGGCTCCGTGCATGCCATTATCAAAGATCACTTGCATTTTCACAAAATTTGCGCGCAGTGGGTTCCGCATCACCTGTAGGAGGGACAAAAGATTGAGAGAATGGTGTCATGTCTGAGTCATCTGCAGCGGTACCACGAGGAAGAGTATGCGTTTCTGTCCCGTATCGTCAGAGGGGGCGAAACCAAGTGCCACCATTTCGAGCCCGAGAGCAAATGGCAAAGCCAAAAATAGAAACATCCCAATTTCTCCCCGCCAAAGAAATCCTAAGCAGTTCACACAAGTTCTGGTAAAGTCATGACGATCATCTTCTTTAACAGCAGGGATCCTCTGCCTGTTTCCTCGAGCGTGGAACCACAATTGCGCAGCGCTATGAAGTCACTGCAGAAACTGCGACGCGCCATATAGTCAAAACGCCCGGGAATACTGTCAGACGGAATCATCCTGTTGCATGATAAGGCTCGCCCCCATACTTCCAATCTGACAAAGGCTACACTTCAGTGATTTGGTTGGGGAACACTTCAACATTGTCTGTACAACCCGAATCTTTTACCTTGTGATTTTCACATCTTTGGCGACCTAAAGAAAGACATACGTTGACGTCGTTTCATTCGGACGAGGAAGTGCAAGAGTGGGTGCGGTTGTGGATCCGTCAGCGTCCTACCTCTTTCTACAAAACTGGAATTGATCGACTCGTTTCACATTGAGATAAATGTACCAACGCTTTTGGCAATTTCCCTCATATATTTATATAGTAAATTTAAATAATTAAAAAAGAAAATCGAGCCACACGTTGGAGCGCATATTGTAATGTACTTAAATGATTGAAAAATATAGATAAGAGAAATAGGGATACCTCACATTGAGGCGCTAATTGTAATAATATTAAATTTGAGAGACAGAAAGTTGGGACGGAATTGACTTGAAATTTTAATCAGCCCTTTTAAACTTCATTCCAAAGGTAAGTTAAAAATTTCAAATCGATTAGAATGATACGATGGTTGTGGGAAAAGTTTCTTTAATATTTCATTAGTTTTGTTTAATATAAGTTGTTACATAATACACGTAAGGTGACGTAAAATGCCTCAGGGGCAAACATTTTTGTGGACAAAGAAATATTGGACTAGCTGTTTTTGTCTTCTCTTAGTATTACAAAGTGTCAAAGTGCAACCTAACAAGAATTCCCATGCAAACTCGGGGAAAACCGCTACTATAAAATAAGCCTAATTCAATAATCACTTTAAAATTCAGTATGTTCTGTACAAATTTACCAGAGGAAGATTTTTCCTGATCTAAAATAAAAATGATTTTATTCCATTTCATTACGAGGATATTGTTCAAAGTAAATGTTAAAAGTAAATATTGATAGTAAATGTTAAAAGTAAATAAGATATAATTGATAGTTGTTTTTTGAGAGGCAATTTTTTTTCAAATCTCCTCCTACGATAATTAGTTCAATATCAATTATGTACTATTTATGGGTGTTTCATCGACGTGAACGTAGCGAGGTGTTTCGATTCGGCACTGAGAGGGCTGATTTTTTTTGTTTCAAAACACCACAGCGTTTTTATCGATCGGCCAATTGATATCTTTGCTGCGTTTGTCTACGCTTTGAATGGTATCTCAATCCTAAAAAGGAGAGAATGCTATCTAGGGAACGGGACGTAGTAGAAATGTGATTCAAATTGTGTTTTATTCGTCTATCTCATACGAGAAAAATGAGTCGTCACCATAATGTAAGGTTAATAGTTAATTTTATTGCATTATCTACTAGAACTTTAAACTTGGGAATAAAGGAACAAAATGTCCACAACAGATTAGGAAAGGTGGGACTTCCTGTTAGAGCCCCTTCAGAGGGTATTTTCCTCGACAAAGGTGAAGGGATTTTGTAACACATTTTGTCATAAGGGATTATGTCGCTGTGGAATTTGTCACATATATTCATTTTTTTCAATAGAAATTTCTTTTCCGATTCCTCCTTTCAACTGATTTCTCATTTGGTTGTAAATATATTGATCATTCGACTCAACCGAAATTCTACTCGCAATTGCGACGATTTCAATACTATTAATTGTCATTCAAAAGAAAACTTTCCATTACGTTCGAATTATACTCAAATTCACGTTACTTTGCCAAAAATTATTCATTATGGCTGCTTTAAACAAATTGCCAACCTCTACGAAACAAATCCTTGAAACTCATTCGCGTACCGGCAGCGGTTCACAATGTAATTCTCATAAGCTAATAGTGTGAGGTTAAAACGTCCCGCTACATCTTCCTAGAAAAATTTCAGGAAAAGCGTGGTCTCAAAAAAGTATCCAAATAAATATTAATAGTAGTCACAAAAGCGAATATTTGCTGTAAAGAAATACAAGTTAATAATACAACAAACAATGACACAAGGTAATTCTCATTCTATACTCTCGATGCAGAAAGCACAGAAGAGCGCCACAAGAGCAAGTGTGTGAGAGATTGGCAATGGATTCAAGTTCGAATGTCTTGCCACAGAACGCGAGGAACCCTTATCATTACTCTTATGGCCGAACGCGAAGTAAAAGCGTTGATTATGTGTAGTACAGGTTCTACACCAACATCAAGCCAGTTAGACTGACAATAAATAAATATATAAACAATTTATTGTCAAGAGAGCTGTTACAAACTGCGTATGACCACGTTGAGGACAATATAGTAATTTACTGCAACTAATATATAATGAATTAATAAGCACAGTGCGATTCCGTTCATGATTTTTTTTTCTTAAGTTGAGTTTCTCGAGGCAAAGTAAGATGACTTTGAGTATACAACGGATGCTGCTGTTACCCCTGCGCTGTCCGTGTAATACGTCATGGCTCTGTCTACACTAAATGTCGTGAAATACATACCACTAATCACAAATATAGCACGTGCTTGGTGGTTGAGTATCACTAGAGTGTTGAAACATAAATTGAATTTTTGAAATTTTTTATCATAATAAATTTATTGTCAAAAAACAGTACAAACTGCGTATGACCACGTGGAGGACAATAAACTAATTTACACTCCGGAAGCAAGCAGGGGACCATCCCATCAATTCCGATCAAGGGCCCTAAGGCAGAGGCGGATTCAAAAATTTCAGCAAATATTCCTAGATAAGATAAAAAGTTAACTGCGAGTTATAATACATATATAATGTCAATATGTTTGTAATTTAACGTCCATGTGTTTGTCGTTAATGGCAGTACTAAAAATAAAACAAAAAGTAACTTCTTTGTATCAATTTAATTTCACGACACGGATCACTACCTTGTGTTCCTCATCTCGGTACTTGTCTCATTAAAAATAATTGGCATTATCATGACGATGTACTTTAAACTTCTTCACGCGGTTTAATTTTTTACATTTGACATCTTCCCCTCAATCTGCAAAAAGATACGAATTCTCCCCTTTAGAGCTAGGAACGAAGAGAATTTTCCTGAACAACACGTTTCTTCTGCCATATCGCACGATGATACTACTGTGACTTACGACTTAGAAGTTACGCTATTTCGGTCCCATTGCAACCGTTTACCCTCCTGCATCTTGGAGCTCGTCGCTCTCGATGAACCTACGTGAACGGCCCTGGTTTATACAAGAAGCGGCGTTGCGCTGTGTGACTGATAGACTAACCCATTCATTCATCAACGCAGACAAAAATTAGACGTAGAAACTTGAAAATTTCACTCGATGTTGCTACAGTGTTGTTGAGGCCGCCAAGGAAGTATTTTTAGATATTCCGTTTTTAAAGGGGTGATACCGGTTGAAATAATTTTTGCGAATTTTCGCTATACCTCACCAACTACATCAACACGGTGTTAAATAAATAAATAAATTTATTGTCAAAAAACAGTACAAACTGCGTATGACCACGTGGAGGGAAAAAAAACTAATTTACTCTCCGGAAGCAAGCAAGGGACCATCCCATCAATTCCGATCAAGGGCCCTAAGGCAGAGGCGGATTCAAAAAATTCAGCAATGTATGTATGTAATCGTACAATTTGTACTAGAGCTTTAAATTATAACGGAGGATTAACCATATCACGAGAGGAACACCCGTGAGAAGTTGTGTCAAGTCGGTTAGTCTTCCAATAAACTGTAAAAAAATCTTAATGATCCAAGTATGTATCCTTATGAGCAATTAAGAATGGAAGGAACCCAAGGCGAACGAAACCCCTTTAAAAGGATCCACGAATTTCGCACCATTTAAAATGAATTGGTCCTTCAACCTTTCCAAATGGGTGCGCACCCTTTTGAATGGGTCCTTACACCCTTTCAAATGAGTGCGCATCACTTTACATGGGTCAATGCACCCTTTAAGTTGGAAAATTAGTTCATTTTGTATTTATTGTTATGGTAAAATCAATATTATTACTTTCTCAAATACGTAGTACATAGAAAGTACTGTTATCGTGAAAAAATTCGAAAGCGAGATTTTGACGGAAATCTCCATTTTGGCGATCCCTGATTCTGAAAAAGTGGTTTCGGGCATAACGTCCGTCCGTCTGTTCGTCTGTGCGCAGCGATTCTGAGTAAATGGATGAACCAATTTGATTCGTATTTCTTATTTACAGTAGAATGTACTTGTTGTATATGCACGTGCTCTAATTTTTTTAACTTTAAAACAAAGGGTACTTCACATATGGATCAAAGTACTCTTTTTAATGTTGCTCTAAAACGGCTCCAACGATTTTGCCTAAATTTTCTGTACGTAAAGTACAATTAGTATGCATTGCACCCTCATTAGCGGGATTTCGCTTGAAAGTTGTGTATAGACGCAGTAAAATAATTTCTGTCTGCTACACTTACAAATTACTTTACTGCTTCAAGAAGCTTGAGTAATATTTAGCAGTGTAAATGGACCAAGTAGACGTAGAATATACTTTTCGTAAACTGAAATGAAAGATATGATAATAATATAATACATAGGAGGACGGGCGTCGGAACAAGTCTCCAGTCTGGGGGCCGCGTTTGGTGTACGGATGGCTCATGGACGGGAGCGAGGACTGGCGCCGGGATCTGGGGGCCTAATACAAGGCACCACCTCTCTTTAGGGGGATACACCACAGTCTTCCAGGCAGACGTATTTGCTATACTGATCTACGTTAATTATATACAGAATATGTCTGGAAATAATGGCTGCATTAATTTATGCAGCGACAGTCAGGCAGCACTAAGGGCACTATATGCCAATAGAACAACATCCAAACTTGTGTGGCAATGCCAACAGATGTTAGACACACTCTGTGAACGAAACCCAGTTGGCCTTTTGTGGGTTCCTGGGCATATCGGAATCAGGGGAAATGAAAAGGCAGACTAACTGGCAAAGATGGAATCTAAGGGCCGCTTTGTGGGTCCGGAACCCTTCTTAGGAATATCTCCAAGAAAGGTGAGGCTGGTGGTTGTCAATTGGACACACCAGCAACATATCACCATCTGGAAGTCAAAGAATGTAACCAGGCAGACCCGCGAGTTAATCGCTGGACCAAGCCAGGAATGTGAGAAGGTCCTACTAAAGTTGGTAGGAGTAATATAAGGAAAGTAGTAGGTCTACTAACAGACCATAATACCCTAAGGAGACATTTACACATTATGGGGATCAGTCAGGATCCAATGTGTAGGATATGCGGCATGGAGGAGGAGATCTCCGCGTATGTACTCTGTTTGTGCGAAGATCTTGCCCAAACTAGACACCGTTACTTAGGTTCATATTTCCCAAACCTAGAGGATATCATGAAGGCTAAAATCCAATCTCTGGTGTCCTTTTAAGAGGGCTCGGGGATGGAATAACCATGACTGTACTGAGGGGTACAAAGGACCTTTTAGATCTATGCGCGGGGCTCCTCTAGTGGGAGGCCACCCATACTATAATCTAATCTAATCTGCATAGGAAGACAGCAAACGCATTGCAGATACGAAAATACATCAATTTCTGTCTACAACGAAATTACATTTACATAACAGTTTTACGATATTTATAAGATTGATATGTTGCTAAATGTTTTGAAATAATATTCTGAATATTTATTTTACTATCAAATTTCAAATGAAAGACAGTAATGAGTTCATCTAGCGACATTGAGCATGAGTAGAGCACCGGAAGACGACCAAACCATAGAGGACCATGCCAGAAATGACTCATTAAATAATTTTTTCTCACTCTATGCTGCAGACGAAGAAACGCATATGAGAAAGTATGTGCGATTGTGTTGCACCACTAGTTCTTTGTTATGCTATAATACAAACAGCAATATAAAGAAAAATGGATAGTTGAAAGCATATTGATTGGTATCTGATCAATGAATGTTGTGGTATAGTGTCGCCAATCTTTATTCTTATTATATATTAAAGCGAAAGCTTTTTCGCTGACGTAATGAGCATCTTTAGGAATTTTCCTGGAAAACATTATTCTATAAATTCCACTTCATTATTTCGTTTTCGTTCACTGTATTAATTTATTTCTGTTAAAGAAATTACGTTTACTTGAGCAGCAGCTCAGGTATCAGACAGGTGAGAGCGAATCTGTCACACCGAGTCTCCACGGTAGATATGCGCAGTCGCCGTGGTGAAGAAACGGCGATGTTCAGGTTTATCGCGAAAAAGTTCATTATATTTGATATTCAGTTCAGCCCGAAACGGTTCGAGGAGAGGGTGGCAGGACACCTGTTCGGCGAAAAAGGCTGCAAACGCAACCTGTCGGTCAAAAAAGGCACTAGTCGGGATGAGGAGCGAGCTGGGAGCTCACGAGCACTCGCGGGACTCGGTTGCTAGAAGCGAGACAACACGCGTCGCCTACAAGTTTTCTATTTTCTCGTGAGCAACTTCTGGTCACAAATTCATTCTTGGTGTTTCTGACTCCATTTCGCTAACAGTTTGTTTTATAATGATATTCGTTCTACCAGGCCGTTTTCATTATTATTTTTTGTTCTTTATATCAAATATGAGAACATACAACCTTTCCATCGTTTTCATAAAGATTGGTGATACTATACCATCATTCTTTCAATTCATATACAAACACATAATTTAATAAAGAATTGTTTAGTCAGTTTCTGGAATCAACAACCTTTGTAATATCTTTCTTTACGTTATTAATTATCCTAACTCTTCTCCCTATTTGCATGAATTAACGAACTCCCTTCTGCGAATCAGAATTTAATAAAGAAAATTGGAATACACGAAAAAAAGCTTCAAGCTTTTAAACTTCATATTTCATACGTCTAACATGATCGCATTTCTCAGAAGGATCATTTGCCTTCTTGTTATAGTATTTTATAAATCTATTCACATGCGTATTTTTGTACAAGTCACCGTGACGCAAGCGAATGTGAATCGAGTGCTCCCTCAGACTGAATTCTTATAGGTTCTAACCCGCCTAGGGTTTATCATTTTTTATTTACTTTTGTGAATAAAAGAATACGCCGCTTTATACGTTGGGACTGTTTTTAACAAGTTTAAAGAAAATCAATGTGTTTGATATGCACATTATTGCCATCCGAGCAATTTTCTCTTTTACCCACGCACCCTTTTAAATGGGTCAACGCTCCCTTTGGAATGGGTCTACGAGAAAGATCCTTTTACCCAATTAAATGGGCCCACCGAAAGGGCTCTGTTTGCCTTGGGAAGTTTTTATTAAATTATATATTTCTCTGAATTGTTTTCCAATTCGAGCGGCTTATTATGTACACACCAGAGAAACAATGAGCAAGGCAATGCGTAAAGATGAAAAAACAATGTTTGTAAAAAAACACTCTCCATGAAGACATGGACGTAAAAGTGTAGACAAAAAGTATTTACAAATATTACAGAGTTATTGTCGCTTTAGATCTCTCTAACTTGAAATGGAAGGGGATACCCTGAAGTCTCTTAAATGTGCAATTGTAAAAAAAGCATCGGTGCCTCGGAGGGTTGAAGACCCTATGAACATTCGCAGTTTTATCCGTCAACTATGCCTTCAATTGTTGTCCCCTGCTGCATACAGTCCACCAACATCACTCCTTTTTGGTCCCTAGCAAACCGAAAAATTTTAAATAGACGGTGAGCAACCGGAAAACAATGGATGCAGTTTTTTGGGACCAAAAAGGAGTGTTGTTGGTGGACTGTATGCAGCAGGGGATAACAATTGAAGAGGTCTATTAAGCTGGTGGGCCACTCTCATTACGGATGAAGTGCTTAAAGGATCATCTCCGGACATGAGACCTGATCTCATGCCAACACAAACCGTTCTCGGTCGAACTTGGTTCCCGAACAGACTGGAACGACAAGGACCATCACCCGGTGCGTACCGCAAACCAACTGGTGTTTTTCACAGATGGGTCTCGCGTGGGAAGAAGCATTGGATTTGGGGTGTTCAGTAAATCCCCTAGGACAGAAATATTCGGTAGCCTGGGAAAGAACTGCACTATATTTCAGGCAGAAAACCACGCCATCCTTGTCTGTGTATTAAAGGAGCTTGAGAAGGATTATTACGGCCAGCATATTCTCATCCTCTTAAACAGTCAAGACGCCTTAAAGGCACTACATTCAGGCCAGACATCCTCGAAGCTTGTCTGAGATTGTATACAGTCTCTTACAACCCTTGTTGTCTGCAACACTGTGGAGCTCAGATGGGTGCCTGGTCATCAATGCATAGAAGGGAACGAAAAGGCTGATAAACTTGCGAAAAAAGGTTCCCTGTTACCTTTCTTCGAACCGGAACCTTCATGCGTAATCAGCCGTTCAACGGCTCGAACCGCGGTCCATAATTGGGCAGTGGAAACACAGCTTAGATTATGGATGCAGCTGCCCGGTCAATGGTTAGGCAAATTTCTTGTCAAGGAATCCAGTCCTGCTCTAGTCACATCCCTTATGAACAGAGAAGACCTCAGGACAGTGATAGGACTAATCACTGGACACGGCCATGTCCTGAAACACCTAAAAACGGTAGGGTTGCTCAACGGAGACGAAACCTGTCGTTTGTACGGGGAGTCTGAAGAAACTGCCCGTCACGTTATCCTGGACTGTGAGACCCTAGAAGCGAGAAGAAGAACGATCTTTGTAGATTCTACACCAGGACAAAACTTCGGTACTTACAATGGCACGAAGGCTCTCTCCCTAGTCAAGGGCACAGTGATAGGACGCGTTACTGGGACTTCGTGGGCTACACAGTGGCCTCTTCACAACCCACGTGCACAGGTCAGTCTAAACCTGTCCTCAAGCCCTCTTCTAAACTAAATTAAACTAAGCTGGAACAACCTTAATAACACAATCAAATAAAAAAAGTGCCAATATTTAGTTCCATTTTATTACTCATTAATTACCAAGAAATAAAATTTCTAACAATGTCCAGTGTTTAAAAAAAAAAAAAGGTTTGTGTCAGCTTTCTCTTTAAGCTGACACAAATATTTAATAACACGCTTATAAAAAATAAATCATCAAGCTGATAATTACATTTGAATTGATTACTACTAAATGACGCAAAAATAACACCAAATATTTATCAATGACAAATATTTAAACAATATTTTATTTATATACCAGTGAAAAATAAAAATGTAGCCACATAGTTAAAACGTGTCTAAATCTAACAAAACAAAAGAATATTAACACAAAATATAATAAGAATTGAGTAATAAAATAAATTGTTATAAAAAATATTTCACTAATTAATAAAAATCTGTATAAACTAATACAACATAAGCATAAAAAACTCTTTTTGTAATGTATGATTGTATTGTTATATTTCAACATAAATATAATAATACAATCATACATTACACAAAACAAATTTAGAACTACTATAATTATTAATAAAAATAATATTTATTGTTAAATTTACGCAACATTCCAAATACATGATACAATAAAAATATTAAAAAATCATATTTGAAACAGAAAATATGCGCATGAACACTATTCTAATGGAAATTTAAACATGAAGATTTCAATTATTTTCCATCCTTATAAAAAAATTATATTGTTAAAACATTTGTAAACAAATTAGAACTAACGTAATCACACCACCATTCCTCAGATCCATATAAAAACTACGACTTTCAAACCTGTTGAAGCAACACTATGGCAGCAGATACAAATATTAAAATATATGTCAACAATAAGCAAACAATAAAATCAAAATTTGTAATATTTTGAAGTTATTTCGTTAGACTAATGAAATAGAAATTTCCTTTGTTCATAGAAGATCATTGATTCAAATCTTGTTTCTCTTTCTCATCTAAGAAATTGTAATAATTTAAACACTTTGTTAACTCAGGAATCATCACTAGATGTTGCTTATAAAACAATTATCTGTATTAAAAAAATAAACACTAGTCACATAATTTTATAAATAATTTATTCGATGGCATTCTAGCCGAGACGTAAAACAAATCTATGATATTTCAATGCGTTACAGAAAAAATGTGGCAAAGGAAACGATTTTATTATTTTGTGTCGACAATATACAAACTATAAAAAATTAATCTTTTATATTTTGAAGTGATTGTGTTCGCGTAATGATATGGAATATGCCTTTGTCCATAGCTATTCATTTATTCGAATCAAGTTTACAAACCGTTATATGAAAACATGTTATTATTTAATCAGTCTTAACTAAAAAAACCTCACGTAATGTTGTTTATATAACATTTATCTCCTTTAGTAATTTTGATAACTCGCCTAATAATTTTATAAATAATTTATACGAAGGCACTGTAGCTGAGACGCATAGAAAGTCTATGATATTTCCAAGCGTTATTTAAAAACCGTGGCAGAGGATACGATTATGAAATTATCAGGCGAGGGTTTATTATTGTTAAGGGAATTAGTAGTTTTATAGCAATATTTAGTTACGTTTTTTGTTAATAAATCGTTTCAATAGTGACCGTTTTTTATTTAAAGGGGTGTATACAAAATTCTGGAAAATAAATAGCTATGAACAAATACATATTCCATTCATTATGCTAACAGAATCACTTCAAAATATAACGAACTATATGTCCATAGTTTGTGTATTGTTGACACAAAATATTAAATTTGCATCCTTTGCTACATTTTTCTGTAACACATTGAAATATCGTAGATTTGTTTTACGTCTCGGCTGAAGAGCCATCGAAAAAATTGTTTATGCGAGTTTTTATGTTTTTTATGCGTGTGTAAAGATTTTATACAATATGTATGTTTATACAGTTTTTATTATTTAATTAAATAATTTTTATTAACATTTTATTTCATTACTCAATTGTTAACATATTTCTAATTAATATTATTTTGTTTTGTTAGATTTAGACATGTTTTATCCATGTGAGTACATGGCCGTCATGACGGTTCTCTCCTCACTGGCGGCTACATTTTTTGAAGAAGTCATCGATTATGTTGAAAAATAAGTAACACCCTGCTGAATTTTGGTAATAAAATTATGTTACGTAAATTTGTCTCTTTTTTATAGTTCATCGGAGGTTTTTATAGCCCAGGAGGTATGCCATCTCTCACTAGACGACTCAAATGCCGTCAAGTTTAAAGCAGAAAATATGCGTTATGTTAATTGAATTTCAATAGATTGAGAGAACTTGAGAACAAACAGTTTGCTTTCAATTAATTGCAATAAGTGTAAGGTTTGAGAAGTGAGCATCGTGCATCGATTAACGCGAATATCGATTCATAAAATCAAACAGAATCCTAATTTCTTGTGTCGAATTCCAAAATCATCAGAGCTATTTTGCGTACCATATTACAAAATTTATAGTATTCGTCCATCATAATGTCGCAAGTCTTGAATTATTTATTTATTTTGATAGTGGACGTTAATTGTTGTAGTATTAGCATACAACCACTACTAAAATAATACAGGTTTCAGAGAAATTCTTTCGGATCTATTGGTCTATGAAAAATATTATTCCCAGGTCCGAAAGATTTTTTTTCTCCCATTCAGCGTTATGTGAAACCTTTGCGTGAACTGTGGAGACATTACTGGTACACATATGTAAAAGGAAAGGCGTCAGGTAAAATATATTGTTTAATTTTTGTCATAGTATTAGAGAGATTCATATAGTTTAGAACGAAATATACCCAAGCAAAGAAATGAAGGACTTGTATCGCTGAACTAATAATCATTATTTAAGGATAAAACATGTATAACATGAGCTCGAGCTAGGACTTACTGTTCGAACAGGAGCGCCGCCCCCTCAACGAAAGTTGTGAGGGAGCGTTACTCTTAGCGCTCCCACTCCACTCTACCCCTGAACGATATTCCTTTTATGAAAAAGATTAGCCTCTTTTTTATGACAAAAAATAATAACCGGAGAAATAACCCGATAGCTACTATATGACAAAGTTCTAACACAACAATCTTACATTGACTAGTGAAGCACAGAAATACCAATATTAAGTTACTAAATTTATACAAGTCGTCAGAAGATATAACGCAAAACTCGTACACATACTTCATTATTAATAACAGCTAACAATACTGTGAGGACCAACCAAACTGTGTGCCTTTAGGGTAAGTGAAGTAATAAGATATGAGTAGCAGAATGAGGCATAATGTTTTAAATGAACGGAAATTTGGCTGATAGAATCGTGTTCTTGGTAACAGTGTCGCATTTATATTACTACTGCCAACTGTCTATGATTCTCAAAAGGGAATGTACAGAAAAGAAGAGTTACCATAATGGAAACAGGTTTAAATAGAATGGTCAATATATGACGAAGGTTTTTGTTTAAGAGAGGAAGTCTTTTTAGTATTTTTATGTACTTAAATATTGTGCTAAAATAGCATAAAAACGATGAGTGTTATAGTTGATAGCAATATACGAATGCGCGATTGTTGATACGATGAGTCATATTGTTGATATGGATGGAAATCAAACATTCCCAGATTCTAGTAAAACATCTGAGTACGGTAGATTCCGCGAATTGTTTGCTGGCATTAGCTCTACTTTCGGCCTAACTCCTCTTCAATGCGCGAGCTGCGCCACCGTTGTCCAGCTATGAAAACCTCCTCATTCATTGCAAATGCGACCGTGAGACACGCGAGAGGCCACGCGGGTCGCATGCGAATATACGGCGCAGGTCCTCCCCCTCCAACCCGCTGCTTGACCGCCTGTGTTTTGTGTGGACCTGGCCGCAGCTACGTCATTCCTCACGCATACGAACACATTCAACGTACTCTGGAACCTCTTCGATGCTTGCTACCCGTCGCTCCTGAAACTCATGAACCAATGCGCGAGTTTTCGTCGGGAACTACGGAAGGGGGAGTAATCAACTGCTAGATGCGGAAGACACGCGGAAGGTGGAAGAGGGCGAGGGTGGCATGGAAATTAGGTATCGTTAAAGGGTGGTGGGAAAGACGGGACTCACGAAGGGCGAAGCAGGAGGCAGGGGGGCACGACATACGTAAAAATAGCCAACGCATTCTCCACGGCAACTTTGCCGTCCGAATAGCGGAACTACAATCGATAACGGGCTGCGTTCGAACACCTCCTTTAGCTACTTGTGTTGCAAACGCGTCTTACGCACCTGTTCTTTGTTGTCGAATGCGGAGGATGTCCTTGAAGGTCTGGAGCCGTGAACTGCAGCTGGCAGGGGCCCCCAGCGACTCAACTAGCCGTAGTTAGGACACGGCAGCAGCGCGTTGGAACCCGCACCTGCAACGCACGATGCTCGTGCCTTCGCCGATCCACACGCGCTTTGCGCTGCCACGCGCAATGCCCCTCCCACACGCCTCTCCCTGCTGCAGTCACCGCAGGGTTCAATGTTTGGTCAATGCAGAGACGCCAGAGGCACTTGATTCACTTACGAATGTTCTCAAATTTTCTTTGCGTTACTTTGCTTCTCTCGAAGTCGAAGTTTTGTTTGCGATTTCTGCCAGTATTATCTGGAGTCGATGAGAACCTCGGGACGCGAGCAAAGAAAAGGGAATGGAGTAGAGTGCACGAGGTCAAACGAAACGCCCTTGATACAGAAGTCGCTTACGGAAAACACCAGTATACTATTAATTACAGCGCTTCTACACGAGATCATCGGACGGTGCTGAAGAGGCTGTGAATTCTAAGATCGCATTCCATCGCCACAATGGGATGTGAGTCTGTCCCCTCTCCTCTTCAGCACCCACTCCTAGCGCTGAATTTGTTTACAGCGCGGGTCGCCGCGTGAGAAAGACCACTCGGAAGCAACCGGCTCACGTACACAGATTCATCGAGCCCACTCGCTCCCGCACATGGGCTTAGACGAGCCGCTGCCGGCACAGGACCTCAGGAGACGACACGAGCACGACGGGCATACGACCGGCATCACCAGTCCGCACCGTCACCCTGTCAGCCGATCAGACAGCCAGCCAGCGCTTTCCGTGTACGGAGCGGCGAGCGCGCAGCTCCCGTCGCCACCACTGCCCGTTCGGTCCCCGGGCCGCGCCGCCCCCGCGCTCCGCTCTCCGCGCCCTCTCGCCCACCAAGCCGCCGTTGCGCTGCATCCCGTCGCGCACGCCCTGCCACCACCGTCCCCCGCGACCGCGTTATTGACGTCGAGTGTTGCCAACCCTCCGGGAAATCGTGCCCCGTTTGCAAGGGGTGTGCTGAGAGATTTATTTCGAATTCATCCTTCTCCGCCAAAATTTCGCCAATGTTGAAATAAATAATACCCATAAAATATGATTCGTATTAAATTGTTAAAAGAATGTGACATTGAAGGAAGACAATGATGATTGCATTAGTTTGTCACATGAATTCCATCTTATTTTTGGGGGTACCATTCGGGAGACGTGCTCACATTCCTAATTTCCACCTTTCTCGTACCATCCATCCACTTCTGGATGCTTTCAATTGAAACTATCTCAAGATTTCGAATTCGTAAGGTGGTGTCTTGTGATGGAATCAAAGATTTGAATTACCTCAGATCTTTTGCTCCCGGGAAACTGTTCATTTGCAACTTCCCTAAAATAACTTCTAAATTTTTTTTGACTCTTTAGTATATTTGCATGTAGGGACCTGATAATCAAATGTATACAAGTTAACTAAATACCCACAACAGTTTACTTCCCTGTTACTTCAATTTTGCGAATATATCAAGTACAGGGTAAGTGTTCTATTGCTCGACATCTGAAGCTCAAAATCTTAATAGTGTAACTTCATTTCTGTTGACTGTTGAAATCTGAACCTGCAGTTGCGTTTCTTTTCGCATCAGTTCATTCGTAATCACTGGAAATTTTAAAGAAATAAAAAAATATCGTACTGTTTCCTTATCAGTAGTAAATTAATAAGTCAGTAGTCGACATGGGAATTTGCAACTCAAAAGCGCGTAAAAAAATGTTATTTACTCGAAATAATTCCGTTTACTCCAACATACATGAATTCTTGACAGTATTGGAGAAACATATTACATATCTTACACAAAACAGTTGACTACGATAAAATATGAAACATTCTAGGACATTTCGACTTTTAAAAATCTACATTAACACGATTTGGAAATTTCAATATAATATTCAGAAAGTTGCTTTCAGACATACGTTGCGTAGAAATTTCTTATAAAATAACATTTGTATGTTTATAAATCTTAATTTTATAAATGTCGACCAGTGAAAACAAGTGAAAAATTACGCTGTGAAAGTTGACACCCTCTCATATCTTATTAACAACTGAAATACAACATCAAAACTGAAATTCACGAGAAATTACCTAATTACGAAGATAAAAGAAGAACATAAATGTCTGATAAAAATTTTGACGAAAAATCAAAATTTAATCTAACCTCTTTTAGCGGCAATGCTTTCACTAAGATGTATGACCTACCCTACTGATTCAACAATTATCTTAATTCCTGCCACAGAATTGATAGAAATCACCTTTTTTGATTAAGAACGCATTGAACATTGCGACAAAGAGAAAAAAGGACTGTAAAACCTTGTTTTTTGTTCCAAATCTCAATGTATCAAGGTGTAGTGCATTTACATGTATACATGATTAGATACTGTGCTAAAATAACATCTTACGGCTAAAAATTTAATTTACGTAGACAAATTTGCATTACGAGTGCAGGGCTCTCATTTGGGAAAAGTATTTTTATTTCTCCAAGTAACGACAGTCCACGGTTGCTCGTTTTCGTATTAAGAAAGGAATTCTTATGTAAATAAACTGTGACCCGTTAATTCTTTTTACAGGGGGCTGGAAAACGTTACACCAATAAATGGTTGCATACGCTAAGAACTGATTATGAGAGAAAATTGCGATCCGAAATACCAAAATTTACCTTATTCACATAATGACACTGGACAATTGTGTCCCACGTTTAGAAATACCAAAATGTTCCGAAATGAAGACGACGCCACTTCAAAGCTGTTTTCTGTGCTTTCAATGATTGATCTTATTTTAAACCTCGCTGCTTGGAGTTTCACAATTTCAGTTGTGTCTGCCACAATGGGACTTCATGTCACTAGTTTTTCTACTGTCAAGAAAAAGTACCAATTCACATTGTTTGGTAACATTTCACTGCTTTAGCTGCTTTAGTTTTCGAGATGTGCAGCATGCGATACAACTCACGGCCTTGACATTATGTTCACTTAGGTTTTACCGTCAAGGGAAAAAAATACTACAAGAACCTAAGGATTAACATTCCAACAACATTTTTCCTTCTTTATTCTGTTACAAGATGAAAAATTTGACAATATAAAAATGTACTAATATATTTATTACAATGATTACATCTGATTTTTACATGCAAGTAGGCAGCAACACGGGTACGTAACTTGGGGACAGCTGGGGGAGCCTGAACCCCTCCCGAAATATTTGATAGGTTGTAAAGAAAGTACTTTGTCTGTACGAAATATTGTTAATTCGTCATCTACGAATTAATTAATAACATTGAAAAGACAGGAAGCGGTGTTCTAATAGAAGCTTCTTCACTTTCACGATACTGCTGAGTGATAAAGCGCGGATTCAAACCCTGCTCGGCGGAAGTAAGTGAAGTTTTCAGCTGGGGTTTCCTCACCTACTCCAGACGGGCGTTGGTTCCGTACCATAAGATTCCCGGCAACCCCACATCTCCCCTTCCCGATTCCCTCACCAAAATCAAGGTTAGACGAAAGAGCGGACCTCATGGCCTACACCTCTCCATAAAATACTACAGAAATAAAGAATTAATTTTGAAACTAAAAAGTAAAAGTATTTTTCATTAAAAGTAACGCTTAAATAAGTAAAATTCTGAAATAAGCAAAATTGCTTGTAGTATAAATAAATATGTCAAAAAAAATTATTTAAATATATTCGATGATAAGCAATTATAATGTCAATTAACCGACAATTCCATTATGAGAGTAATAAATTCGTATTAACACTGTGAGAGATTGATTGTTTCTATTCGATTGCAGCGCTATTTGCAATAAAACAAAAAAATCTTACAAAATTTACTCCTTTTACTCAACAAAATAAAAACACGAAATAAAAAGTAACGTTTCCATTATAAATTTTGAAAGTTCTCACGACCTCCTGTCCCTCTTTAGTTTTGGTTAGGTTTACTCATCGCCACTCATTAATGAAAATGAGAGAAATGAAAAAATTCAACAAAATTGTTTTTCTGAGTTTTAAAGGTATGGCCGGGGGGTTTACGACATTCAGACACACACACGTATGTTTGTAACGTTTTAATAATATTGCTATCATTAACAAGATTACTTATCTCATACAACTGGTCGTGGGTTCGTGAGTTATATGATTCTTTGGGCATTATGAGAGTCAAGACTACATTGATGCAGTAAAAAATCTTAGATGATTCCAAAACAAAACGCTCATGACTGTGAGGTCGATCATTGAGCCATCTTTGATGAATGTAGGAGCAATACTGCCATTGTCAATACAATATCAAATGGGACTAGGGACTCAACCAGAGTACTGATTTGTGACGGCTGTCCCATTTAGTCGTCCAGGTATTAAAATCACCACCGACAATCATCTGATTTCTTTCTTTCACACCAATACGTCACACCACCATTATCTCAAACTGCTTAGGATGCATTCTGGGCGGAGCATAATTCTCCGAAATAATTGCGATGTCTGTGTTGACCTCTCGGATAGTTTGTCACAGCAGATCATGTGCAACCTCACAGTGACATAAATTGATTCTCATCATCATCTCATTGCGGCAGCTTCGAATGCCTTAGTCAGCGTGTCTCAGAATGTTATTCTAGGCAAGAGGTAAAATAGGGTACATTAAGCACATTGCCATCATAACGCTAGATGTCAAGAATACCTTAAACGCAGCAAGATGAAGCTGCGTAATGGAAGCATTGAAGCTTATGACAGTCCCATCGTACATTAGAGCAGTCTTTGGAAATTTCTTGACAGACAGAATCCTAATGAACGATGTAGAGGAGCGCCCTAGAACATACTATATTTCCAGTGGTGTACCACAGAGATCATTTTTGGGCCCTATACAGTGTAACATTACGTACAATGCAATCTTGAGGCTTGTGCTACCAAAAGGTACAAAGGTTCCCGTATTAGTACGTTGTACTGGTTGTTGGAGCGAAGCACCAGGAGAAAGTGAAATGGATAGCAGATGAGGCCGTTGCTAATATTCGCAGATGGCTTCTCACTGTTGGCCTAACACTCCTAGGAAACTCCTAGCATCCGTGAGCACGTCAATTTTATTGTATGCGACTCCAATGTAGGCCGATGCAGTAAATATTCACAACTGTAAAAGAGAAATCGTCTCAACATTCCGCAGGAGTACACTGAGGGTAGCTGCTGCTTTCTGTACAATTTCTCGCGATTTGTGTGTTATCATGTATGGCTCGCATCGTACTACTGGTGGATGAGTGGGAGAGAATATAAAAGAGACGGTGCCAAGACACCGATGCGATGCAAAGAGTTTCGGTAACTGAAGAAAGACCAAAGAGAAAAAAAAATCCTCATTATATCTCTTTTGTCCCCGATTTCCACGGGCGCCAGCAGAACTTTTGACTGTGAACACAGGTCCACTTGTACACCTGAGTTGTACCCTTGCTAATATCACAGCTACTGTTTAATAAAAATAATTGCATGAAAATAGCTTAGGACAGAAAGGTCATAGCTGTAGAGAGGAAAAGCGACCGAAGAATTGCCAACTTCTTCCTCTCGGTATTGGAGTACGCGTGTCTGGGAATAGCGGGTGTCATCCCGATGGGTATGCGACCGCTAGAACATCGACGCACCTTCCTCACCAGAATGGAGGACAGATGGCAAAAGCTAACAAAGGAAGAAAGAGCTGATACTCTTCAAGAACAGCAGAATAGACAAAATGAGACTGACAAAGAGAGATGACCGGCCATACTCATAAAACATGAATCCCTGGACAACGAGAAGACATGGAGAGGTCACTAACCATCTAACACAATTTCTCTCTGAACTTGGATGTTACCAGCAATACATGTACAGGACACAGAAAGTTGGAAGTCCCGACTGAAGATATTGTACATTCTGTGCTAATTTTGAGTGTGAACGCAGAACACTGCAGAGAATAACGTTGGAAGCATATCTATAGAAAACATCGTAGTGAAGATGCTCTCCAAAATTAATTCTGGATGCGTATCGTTGAATACCTTCAAACGATATTAAGAACCAAACGAGAAGAGAAAGCGTGAGTAAATTTAAGAGGGTTGGAAAACTATTTACATTTAATCGCCCAACATTTAATCGCATGATCCCACAATTTTAGTAACTCTTACAACATGACGCAATGATATCAATGACGACATCAAGAATGGTATCTAATTAAGTTTATAAAATTATACCTCTTAAAACTATGACCAACCAGACGTGATGTTTCAACATCAAGAACGGAAGAATCATTGACATGGTCGCTGTCCAGAAGGACGGGCAAATGTCTCCCTTTCAAAACAATG
This sequence comes from Laupala kohalensis, assembly GCA_002313205.1. Taxonomy (NCBI): domain Eukaryota; kingdom Metazoa; phylum Arthropoda; class Insecta; order Orthoptera; family Trigonidiidae; genus Laupala; species Laupala kohalensis. The sequence continues at coordinate 440,319 of NNCF01132399.1, read as the reverse complement.
CTGAACAAGCGATCACGGGAGGATCGAAGGCATTGACAAGGTCCCACACACAATTTGAAGGTTCTCCTCAATCATAACAAAAAAGTAATACAATATATAGTTCATAAATAAACGGATAGTATGAAAATAAAGCAACACTACTGTCTTCTATCGGATATTATGAAAAACTTTTAAAGGTAATACAAATAGAAAATAAAACCCATACAAGTCACTCACACATTGAACCATTTGTTTAAAAACTAAATTCGACTTGAATGGATATTGTAAATAGTATATACAAAGTTTATATCTTGATCAAACAGTCAGACTGAATCACCAAAACTCAAATTTATAAACTAGTATTCATTTTTTTTTCTTTTTAATTTCCCTTCTGAACACAGATTCTCGACAGTTTGGCCATTACCTGTTTTTCCTCTCTGAATACTTTCTGTCTCTGTTGGTTTCTGTCTTATTGTTCTCTTGTTCCTGTCTCATTCCTTCTCTCTTCCTTTTTCTTCCTCTTCCTTTCTACTCTATTGTTGAGTTTCTTCTCTTCTCTTATTCTTATCTCTACGGTATATATGTTCCCCGTCCCTACTGCGAGGAGGTGGGAAACTTTCTAGTATCTACCAGTATACTTTCTTCACACTCATAATTCTATTTACGTTCTCATCAAACTTATGGTATATTTTCTCATTAGCTATGAATCTTGTCCAATCTTTATCGCTATATACTCCATGCCATCTTAGTTTTCCTATCCATCGTGCTCTTTTCTCATCAACTATTGCACAATTATGTAATGTATGATTCACCGTTTCTTCTTCCTTGCCACATTTACACCACTCACAGTCGTTAATTTCCTTTTAAAGAAACAATTCTTGAAACAATCCATGTCCTGTTAATACTTCATAAACTGATGGTGTTGGTTGGTACCATTTCCTATTATTATAGCTATTATATCTGTTATGAATTTATGTGTGGTTTTCCCCTCTTTCACTTTCCCCATCTTACATTCCAACAATTGACTAACTCATTACTTATATTTCCTTTCCATCTTTTATTTGCCTTATCTAGCCGTATATCTCCTAACTGCACTTTTCACCTCGTCGTATCTTTGCTCTTAAATAATATTAATCGAGTTCCTAATCCACAGGTAAGATTCCTAACAGCACCCGCAGAGCTTTGGTTGGTGTACTCCGTTACATTCCACTCCAGCGTATTAGACAATTCCTTAGTGTTCTATTTATTTTTCTTTCCTTGTGCGAGTTCTTACTTCTTTAATACTATGCCAATACTCCGTAAGTAATATGCAGCCTAAATGCTCTCTGATACAATCCTATATCTGTTTTGGTCCAATTGTTGTTTAATTGTAATTGTTATTTTAACTAGAAATCAGTAGGAACAAAGATCTAATATCTGTTTTTAATTTATGGGATTAAAAGGGGAATGGCTACTTCCCTCTCCTACTCTCATCAAATGACGCCCCTGATTTGCAGCAACTTATTCTTCAAACGAAATATCGATAAAAGTGGCATTAACATTTACTGAGAATCACTGTTCAACTTTGAAACATTTTTGACGGTTTACATTTCTTATTTACAAATGTAGTTTAAGTTGTTTAACTAAACACTAATTAATGCAAATATCTGGACATAACTCTTATAAAAAAATCGCGCTGGGTAAAACAGAATATATGGTGTTACAGCAGGGAGCACACAAGGCGGTTGTGACGCAAACTGTGTCAATGAAAACTTTTTTTGGAGGAGGGGGTCGAAAAATGGTGTTGTTTTGTGAGTTTAGAATATTTAATAGTTAAATAATAAAAATACTTTTAAAAATAGCATACACTAAAATAAAAATAACAATGTATTAATTTTAAAACTTTACGGACAATTTAACATGATAAATAATTTCAATTCATTTTCGAAACAGTTGAATAAATCGTAAAATGTTTTACCGTGCAGAGATCGAGACCGCTGAATCGCGCGCCGATCGAGTGCAGAGATCGAGGCGCGAGCGTAGGATAAGGTCTGGGAGGTGATCTCGAGTGTGTCAAAAGACCGGAAGACTCATCGCATTCATGTGAACCAAGAAGTGACAACAGATACCTGCCTCTATCTTGCAATGGTAAGATTACACCACAGACGACCGATCAAGAAAACAGAGTTACATTGATCTTTGCACTGAAGATCCATTACTTTGTCTCCAGTGTTTAATTTTACTGTGCGTAATCAAGGTCGCAGCTCAATTTTGTATCGTCTTTTTTTTCATGTTTTGCCGTTTGCGAGCGTGCGTGTTTTTGTTTTAGTCCTTTACCCGATTTGTGTTGAATTAGTCATTTACTTTGTAGACAATAGTTTTTACGTAAGAAACAAACTCTATACAAGAAGGTCTGTATTGGAACGATTGTTGGTAAGAACTGTTAAATACGACGAGTGGATAGAACTTTGCTAATAAAAATCATTTTTAAAATTTAAAAAATAGTGTAATAATCAAAATAACTAAAGCTAAGTGCAACGGTAGTGGCTCTTGTGAGCCGCAGTCTGAGAAGCATCAAGTGTGCGGTTTAAGGTAAGCACAGAGGAGAAATAAAAACCATCGTTCCTCGAATTGTAAGTTATAGTATCGTCTTTAATAAAAAGAAAAAATATTTATTTAATAAAAAATAAAAAATATTATTTATTTAATGCTTTTTTTGTCGGGGTTCAGGCCATGAGGCCTGCTCTTCCTCCTAACCGATGGACTTGGGTAAGGGAATTGGCAAGGAGAGATATTGGGTTTACGGGGAACTTATGGTACCGAACCGACATTTGTCTGGAGTAGGTGAGGGAAACCCCAGATGAAAACCTCACCTAGTCCGGCCGAGCAGGATTTGAACCCACGCTCTACCACTCAGCAGGACCGCTGTCGGTAGGCCTAACAATAATAGTAAAATTCATTGCCAAAAAAATAGTACATACTGCTTACGACCACGTGGAGGAAAATAACTACTGTATTCTCTGGAAGCAAGCTACGGAACATCCCAGCAATTCTGATCAAGGGTCCTAAGGTAGAGGTGGATTGAAAATTTCAGCAATCTCCTAGATAAGATAAAAAGTTAGCTACATGCTATAATATCAATAAAATTGTATTCTATTTTATTGATTTATTAACCAGATAAGAAGATACAAAGGATTTTACAATGTACCATTTTCCGCATAGGTAAACACGGTTACCCGAGCGTACGCTGGTTGAAAACTTAAAACTATAAAATAATTTCCATACAAAATATTTTTTAATAAGTTTGGTTTTAACGAGAGTGCTATATTTAGCCACTCATTTAATAACAAATATACAATTTTCATTGAAACAACTTTCATTAAATATTTGATATTACAAAATGTTTCAACGTATTTTTCCTTGCTTATATTCGTTTGGCAGAGAGTTGAATACAGTGATAGCCTTATAATAATTGTTTTTACTACCGACTTTTTTCTCCTTTTGGAAAACTGTAAATGTCTATGTCTAGTTTTACTCGAAGCGATGATATAAAGAGAGTTTAGAGTAGAATAATGAAAAGTAATAGATTCAATAGTAAATTGCTGTTCTAGATGGGGGGGGTTATTAATAACAATGAACTATTTTTTATTGACAATTTAAGTACTCTATTTTGAAGAGTTTGTAATAATTGTAGATTATTATTGAAAACTCCACCCTACGCAATAATACCACAACAAATGATACTATAGAACAAAGAATAATAGAGCATTCGAAGTGTCTCGGTATTTAAAAATTTTATAGTTTATAGAAAATAAAAAAAAGGTTTTTGGTTTAGCCAAGTAAATAATTAATATGTATATTCCATCTTAGTTTGTAATCAAGGTATTTAGTGTATTCAACTCCCTTTATAATTTTAGAGTTTATTTTAATAACAATATTTGCTGGAACACTGTTGCAGTAATTACCAAAAGTCATAACAGTCTTCTCAAGATTTAAAGACAATTTATTTAAAACTAGTCACATGTCTGGGGAACACCTGTTTATACTGTATCTGCTTACATCGTTAATGTTTACTCTTTGCGATCTATTTAACCCAAAAAATTATTTTACATGCACTTATTATTATCATCGAACTATAGATTACTCGGAAAATAGTGTTTATAAATCGTAAGTACTAAAATAACACTAAGTTCAAGACTTATTATTTCAATAGACAAGAACCTATATAAAAAATTCTCCTCTAACCATAGGAAAACCGGAGAAAAACCCGGGCCACGATGGGGCTACAGAATTGATGTACACAACCGTTCCACGGTTGAGTACATTTAAAACTAAATCAATATGAATCACAAGACACAACACAAGCATGCAAGAAGTTTTGAAATTGTTATAAATTATTTTGAAAGTAGTTCAGCAATGATCTGATAAAGTACGAGACGAATTTAACTTTCATTAAAATCAATAAATTATTTTACATAGTAGAAGCTCTAGTGTAGTAGGTAGCTTTTATCCGCGGATTTGAAAAGATTCAATTTAATAATATATTTTATATTTTGGGGGAGGGAATTATATAGAACGACTTCCGAATGATATGGTCCTTTTTGGCAAAGAGTGGTTGACATTCCAGGACGATGAATATTATTCCTATTGCGAGTACTGCGTTCGTGAACGAGACAGTTTCGTATGAAGCAAGGGTGGCTCTTCAGAACTACGACGTTTTATGAATATAAATGCAAGGAAGTGTTAAAATATTTAATTCCTTCAATGAAGGTTTACAAGAGTTTCGGGGGTGAGCTTTACAAATTATTCGAACAATCAACTTCTGAATTCGGAGATTTTGGATTGTCGTAGAAGTTAATGCCGTAACATAAATGGGAGTAAACTTTAGCAAAATATACTCAATGGGAAACACATGGACTAACTTCGTTCACCAAGATTCGCAATGCGTAACACAATTTGCTTAATTGGAAAACAAGATTGTCAACGTGACAATTCCATTTGAGGTTGTACTGAATATGGAGACCTAAGAATTTTGTATTCGTAACAGTTTTTAATTGTGTTCCGTTTAAAGAAAGAGAAACCTGGGGTAAAGATTTTGTGATACTATTGTGAATTGACATAGCCACTGTTTCGACAGTGTTTACAATGAGGCAATTTTCATGGATCCAAATCGAGAGGTTGGACAAAACTTTTTGAGGGTTGGAGTGTTTACATACTAAATTAGTGTCATCAGCAAAAATAAACCATATTGCAATCTGATGTGGAGGATGACATGTTCACCTACAATAAAAAGAGTATAGGGCCGAGAATTGAACCTTGGGGTACTCCGCAAGTAAGTTGCCTTGTCTCTGAAAGGCAATACTGAAATACTTTATTTTTAGTATAGGATATTTCGTACTTTTGGTATAAATCTCTTAAATAAGAAGTTAGCCATTGATGTGGAAGTCCACGAATGCCTAAAGAATACAATTTTGAAAGGAGAATTTCGTGATCGATGACATTAAATGCTTTGCATAAATCAAGAAAAACTCCCCGAGGATTTTCTCCATGGTCATGAGACGTGGTAACATTGTTTAAGAAAGGAACTATGGCACTGGTAGTGAAAAGGATTTTCGAAAACCGTGTTCATTGGCAAAGAGAATGTTATTTTTTGATAAAAATCTAGAAGGCGATTATAGAACAATTTTTCCAAGATTTTTGAGAAAAAGGTGTAGTAGAGATATTGGTCGATAATTTCCAACATTGAGTTTCTGTCCTATCTTATGTAAAGATTTCACTTTAGCTCTCTTAAATATTTTAGGAAACACCCCTTCCGATAAAGAACTATTAAAATTATTTATGAGTGGATTTAATATAACGTGGGACGAAATTTTAACAATAAACTCGGGTATATTATCTACGCCTATCGAAAATTTGTTTTTTAATGCTGATGATTCTCATGATCTCACCGGTGTTAGTTTCGGAAGTGAACATAGAATTGGGCACGTTGGTGGAGATATTTGGAGGACATTGATTTTGAGATGTTGAATTCGTTATTTTACCTACTTCTGTGAAATAAGAATTAAACAAATTTGCGATGTCCTGTGGATTTGATACGATTTTGCCATCGTTTAGTAGGGAAATGTTTTCTTTGCGATTTTCAGAAAGTGACGGGTAATTTTTAACAATATTCCACATGGTTTTGGTCCGGTTGTTTGATTTTAGTATAAATAAAAATGTAGTTCACGATCAGTTGCAGTCATGCACACCTATAAGTGGTACAAATCACACTTTTTTCTTGAGGACTTACCTGATTTACGCTTCTTAAAATCGTGTGACAAATGTGCTAATTGACTCATCCTCTTTCTTTTTATATCGTAGATGTGAGTAGGGGACATATGTCTGAGGTGCCTATCCAGTGAAATAATCCGATAAAACATAATAAACCTCGAAATCTGAGTTAAGCGCACAAGAATCTGAATATACAGAATGTATCCGTGATGTTACAAACTTTCAGGGATGACGGAGGAGGACAAATGGATCAATTTGAGATAAGGAACGATATTCCGGAAACTATCGAGTGAAAAGTTATAAGCAAAATTCTACTCAATTCCGTTAACCATAGTCCGAAAACGATCGAGTCAAAAGTTAAAAACCACTGTCCTCAGTCGGGTTTGCACCCGCTTTATTGGGATTAGGAGAACAACTCCGCATCCATTACACCACTGACACCGGCATTCAAAAGTTAAAGCGAAAATCGGTCTGATACCTCCGGCAGTGGAATACATGTGCTAAGATTGTAGGGTAGAAATTCCCGACGAGCAGAAGAGGTTAAGATAATAATTCAACTACTCCAATGCAGATAGCGTACTGTGTACTGACTTGATCGGTGTTTCAGTCTGAGTTTACGAGTTGAAGTGGTACGTTGATCAGCCCTATCCAAATAGAGTTGCACCCGGTTAAGGAACTTGCAGATATGATTTTCGTGTATAGGCAATCAAATGGAAGCAGCAGAAAAACTGAAAGGTTGTACAGGGCCAAATATCCACATTTGAGACATCCGGCTCACACCATGTTTCCACGACTCTTCCAACGATTAAGTGAAACAGGGCAATTGTTACCACTGTACAACGACCAAGGAGGACAACGAACTACAAGTACTCACGACTTAGAAGATGCAGTGCTTGCTCGCGTGAATGAGGCGCCTGCAATCAGCACTCGATCAGTTGCACGTGAAGTGAATGTTTCGCACAGTACTGTGTGGTGAGTATTGCGTGAAACGCAGCTACACCTCTACCATCCACAGAAAGTGCATGCTTTGAGTCCTGCTGACTTCGCACCTCGTGTTGTGTTCAGTCAATGGGTCTTGCAGCGCCTTGCAGTCGATCCTCACTTTCCTGCGTATGTACTTTCCGCAGATAAAGCCTGTTTCACCAGAGACGAAATGCAAAATAGTCACAATAGTCATGTTTGGGCTGATGAGAGTTCCCGCGATGACAATGTTGTGAAGAGCCATCAACACAAATTTTCAGTGAACGAGTAGGCAGGCGTAGTCAATGATTACGTGCTAGACCCGTGTCTTCTTCCTTTCTTCTGTACTAAATGCAGCAGTTGTGATCAGACATATACTGCCCAGGATGTTGGAACACATCCCACTTGTCGTTCGTCAACGGATGTGGCTCCAACATGATGGAACTCCACCTTACTTTGGACTAAGGGTTCGTGAGCACCTGGATCAGACATTCCCTGCAAAGTGGATAGGAAGAGGAGATTCGTGGCCAGCTCGTTCACCTGATCTCACCACACGTGATTTCTTTTTGTGGGACCATGTGAAAAGTCTTGTGTATTGGAATGATGCCTTATACAAGTCGTCTTAAAAGTGAAAGTAATATTCTCGTTCACACAATTTACATGAAATTGAAAAAATAGTACATTTAAATGATATATCAAAATTGCGACAACTGAAATTGAATAACACATTGATCTATGAAAATTATTTAAAGGCGTATTTCAATATGAACCACTGTGCCGTTATCAACATTGACGTGGTTAGAATCAATGCCCTTAATAATGAAAGTGGATCTGTTGTCATACATAGGTATATCATCGACAACCCAAAGATATCAAGTTACACAACAGACAAAAAAACATATAAAATAAAATTGATATAAACATAGAACACAGTTTAAACATAGTCAATGTACATGAACTGAAAATTGAAATTAACATGGATTGTATCTCACCTAGTCATAGAAAATAGTACATGAATGACATAAAAGATTATTGTCATCTATAATAATCTGTATATTATGAGTTAGCAATTTTGATTGCAGAAATAAATACAAGTGATATTGAATATCTACGTTTAGGTTGTATTACTTAAAACTTTTTGCATTAAATCGAACGTGACTCTAGATAAAAATTTTAATGAAACGACTCGAAATCTGATTAAAAGTACATTATGTGAATATTTGAAGTCAGTCCGAAATCTCTTTTTTTTTCTTGGAACTCACTTTTCGAAGATATTAAAGATTTTCTTGATTATTGAGTTAGGTGGTCCATTAGAGGACTATGCGTCTGACCTTCTCACACATATTCAATAATAACATACAGTTTCAATTACTGAATTGTATGTTACAATTGAAATGAAGAATAGTAAAATTAATACATATTTAACGTAGACTTGCGTTATAAATACTAAGCGATGTCTACGCCTTGTGCTGAAGCTACATTATAAAACCAGTCACTTTGTCTGCACTGAACTATATAGTCCAGTCAATAAAGGTTTTGACTGGAAAAAAATTGCGTGAAGCTGAATTTTTTCCCACTGATAGACCACATCCCAAGGGTAACTTTTCACAAAACTCTCTAAGAATCCCCCTGGAGCTTAACCCCCAGCCCCCCTCAAAGTTGTAAATTGTGAACATTTACGGAAAATTCAATATCTCTGTTACTAAAGATGATTGAGTTCAAATATTTTTTGTTTTATTTATTGTTACATAGGCTACAATATTAATTATCTTCGTATTTACGGTAAAACGAATAGTTTTCAATCAATTATAGAAAATATGAGAAAAAATCGATTTTATTATTGACATTTTTGATTTTTGTGATATATATTTTATATGTGAAATTATATGGAAAAAATCTACGCGTGAAAGTTATAGCCTAAGGCTTTTTGAATATATTGACACCATTTTTATGTATTTATGTGAGATACTAACTCTAGGGATAGGGATGTAAGCAAGAAGATGTAGTATGCGTCATGGCCGTCTAGTCACCACGTACGCAGTCATAGTACGCTCAGCTACTGAAAATATGTTGCATATTGTGATACAAGTTTTTCCTTTGGTACAATTAGCCTTTGGACAAATTTAAGCGATTTGACCTGCAGGAAACTAGAAATTTTTTATTTGATCACCCCCTTAGGAGTTGTTTTCCAAAATTTTCCTAATAATACTTTTCAAGCGACAGGGGAGATCTTGGAGTCGTTTCCGCATGATTTTCGTACTCCAAGAACGAATAAGAAGTCAGAATTACATTTGAACATGAGCCTGAACCAGATTTCGTGACCTTAGATTATTCGGAAACGATTCTCAACATGATATGTTTCGAACTCCAAATCTGGATTCTAAATTATTCATGTCTATTCAATGGAATCCGTTCAAGGTTTTTGCTCAACCCATGAGCAATTTTGATATTGATATTTTCCGATTTCTCTGGTGACCAAATCTCGTCCTTTCCACGACAGCGAGTGATAAAATCAGATTTTCGCAAAATAGAACAAAACTGTTCAAAAAGATGTAAAATCGATGTTTTTGGATCTTTATTGACTGGGCTAATACCTTAACTGCACGATTTCCTCTGCGAATGGGCCACCGACACGCGAGGGAGAGTACACCAAGAAATTAGACACATAATTAAGATTTGGCGCTCTTGATTACGCGCAATATGAGAAATAATATTTAACTATGAAGGACAAAAGATAAACTGTGTAGTAAATAAATATAATTCACTGGTGGAAATATTATTTGTGCTAATAATTGAGTTTCTGATAATAATAATAATAATAATAATAATAATAATAAATAATGGCTCAAAAGTAATAGCCAATCACAACGCAGAAAACTCGCGCCAAAAGGGAGGAAGGATTTTTACTCGCTATGAATGCTGACGCGGAAGGCCTCTGATTCATGCTGGCCCCAGATGGGAGATGTAACTATTGACGAAGCACTGGGGGACCTAGAGTGGGGGAGAAAGGTAACGAGCCGTTTTACCCCGAAATCAAACAATGAATACGTGTTGAAAGATGTGCTGGCAGCGCCGACGACTGTATTTCAAGCAGCTGAAATTAGAACAAAGGAAAATATTCACGAACTGAACAGAATCATTTTATTCCTATCTTAAATTCATAATAAAGGTCAAGAAACAGGCAAATAAAATTCATAGAGATTAATTATTTTTACTTTCTCATATACGTGGTATAGAGACAGTATTGTAATCGAGAAAACAATCGCGAGATTTTGACGGAAATATTCGTCCCTGATACCAAAAGATATTTTAAATCCGACTGTCTATCTGCACGCATCGATTCTGACTAAATAGATGAGTACATTTCATTCATATTTAGCATAGCATATGTTTGTTGTAGATGCACGAGCTCTGAAAAGTTTTTATCTTTGCTCTTCGTAAGAATTATCCTTTGTATTTAAGTATAATTTGGAAAATATTATCGAAAGCGGCTCAATTTTTTTTCTAAGTTCGACATAGTTTTTAAGATTTCTGAGTAGGAAAAATTATATCCCCTGCCGAATCATTACCTCATTTATTTTCCGCATGGATCTCATTTATTCACTATATCAAGACAATTCAAAACTATTTAGTAGGGTAGATGTACCAAGCCCAGGGAGATTTAAACATTAGAAAACTAAAACCTGTAAAATATCGGAAGGCTGTTGGCTATCTTCCTCACTCAGTCACCACTTATTCGTTCCGAGACATCTTGAACCAGAGATGCTTCCTGACANATAACTCGCAGCTAACTTTTTATCTTATCTAGGAATTTTTGCTGAATTTTTTGAATCCGCCTCTGCCTTAGGGCCCTTGATCGGAATTGATGGGATGGTCCCTTGCTTGCTTCCGGAGAGTAAATTAGTTTTTTTTCCCCTCCACGTGGTCATACGCAGTTTGTACTGTTTTTTGACAATAAATTTATTATTATTATTATTATCATCAGCTTTCACTCACACTAACATCCTAGCCCTTCGCGGTCGGAATGATTCACCTACTGGATCATTCTTAACGCAAAACTATTTTTTAACGTTCCAGTAAAAGACAAAAAATCAGTTTAATTTTGGATTCTGTGCAAAATTGCAAGAAAAATGATACCAAACAACCATTCTTAAACAATCTCTTCCCCTTTATTTCATACAGAGATTAAACTGCTGTTGGCAACATCAATATAGAATGCATGAAAATGATTGCTTTGTTCTTAGTAAAGTTCGTTTTGCGTACTATTTAGATAAGTGTATGAAAAAACATGTGCATTGGTTTTGCACACTGGTGTCAATGTAGAATGAGGACAAATAAGAGAGATAAAGTTGTAAAATATTTCTAATTTTTTGGAATATGATTTGGAAGTGTCAAATCGAGGGGGTAATTTNCTCGCAAATTTGGGGGGTCTGCGTCACAGGGTTTAGGAGGGAAGGCACCCCTGGTTAGAGTACTTTAAATATTTGATTGAATTGTTACCATTATCACATCTAGACCAATTGAGGAGTAGAATTAGTTAAAAGTATCCCGATTATGTGTATTAACCACTCACTTTGAATACAAATGAAATGAAAATATCCACAGGAATAGTAGACAAGAATACTTGTACACGAGTATATTACTTGATTACTTTTCATTTTTTAACCACACATGCGTTGCCAGTTTCCATTCATCAATCTATCAGGGGGTTTTTCATTTAACTTCCCTCCAGAGATGAAATTCAAGAATCCAAAATATATTTTTCTAGTTACCTAACATAGCACCTGGCATATCTCACAACGTAAGCATCCTCTTTCATTTCTACAATGTGAATTCATTTTATTGAACATTAAAATGTAGTAAGAAGTATAGAATCTAAATACAGTTGACCCCGGTTATAAGTGACCCTCTTTTAGTGGACAACGTCCGAGGTCCCGAGAACAAATCGATGGAAACAATACATTTATTTCCCGGATATAAGATACACATTTATAAGAGATTCCCGCTCATAGTGAACAAAACATATTTCCCCTCGGTAAGTTTCAACCCCCATGTGAGAGATGATTTTTCGCGAAAATTCTGAGATATTGCAATGGTTGCTTTGCATGCGCGTCAACGTAAGTGTAGTCAGTAGTCGGCATTTAGGAAAGCTATACGTGAACGACATGGGGTCAGTTTCACAAAAGTACGAGTTTGTAAGTGACAAGTAAATTATCACAAGTTTGTAAAAATACCCAGTTATTAGCGTTTCACAAAGGTATACTTGTAAACTTGTAATTATAAGTGAATTCTTACAATTTTACAAGTGATTTACTTGTAACCCACCAACATTGTAAGGTTACTCACAATTGTAGGTCAAACTTGTAAAATAAACCTGTTACCAACCACGGATTTCTTACCTAGCTATAAACGTAGGTTAACTGTGTTACAAGTGTAATTTTATTAATATGAAGTGGTCAAATTATTCCTCGGAAGATGAAGATGAGCCATTCATTCGTGTACAACAAAATAGGAAAATATTTAGGGAATGAGTGAACTTTACATTTGCGTCGGTGTACGAATTTAACGAACGCTTTAGAATGACGTCTGTAAAGCTGGAAGAAAAAGAGGGGCGTACTACAGAAACTTATTATACGAAAAGAACCGTATTTGTTCTACTATATATTTCAATTTAGTTATTCGTCATTATTTTAGCTCAGTTATTATTATGCAGTTTGGAAAGTCATTGTTGATAAGCTTGAGATATTTTTAATAGCACGTAAAAAAACTATCACTTCCTGTGCTATATCTCCAAAACAGTGTACTAATGAATGTTTTAGAAATACCAAATTTGACATTACGTAACGCAGAATCAAACGAAAAAGAGTAGATTGTCCGACAATACTTGTTACTGACAAGCGTGAAGGCACTACACTTGTTACCGACAAGTTAGCGAAATCTTTGTGACACGATTGTAACTAGTAACAAGTTGTTACGAACAACACTTGTACTTTTGTGAAACGGGCCCCTGAAAACGCTGGAGGGATGGGCTGTACTCGTGGAGTTTTTCTAAATACACCGCCGGTATGGGGTCCAGTTTGTACGAGATTGCTGCGATCCAACACCCGTTCACTTACATTAAACGTAAACTTGCCTTGATAAGAGGTTTTATTGTCGATCTCGTAACATCAAGGCAATCTTTATTTTCTTCTTTTAAAACAAATAACATAAACGTGATAAGATCCTTAGGGAATAACTTAAACTTAATAAGAGATGCCGAGAAGAATGTAATTGTGTTATGAGCTGTGGAACAAAACTTGCCCACTGCGATTTAGAGATCTTAACAGGGGAAAGTTATATGGGGGATCAGTATTTCCTCACCCCGAAATTTAAAGTAAAATGTCCTTTTTGTTTTTCCTATAATTTGTATGCGAATTTAAACACAAAATACATGGGAAGAATTATACACACACACGTTGTGTGTGTTATCCCCCCACAAAAAAATCCTCCGTACGCCCCTGATCAAGAATGAAGAAAGATACTCCAATATATTTATGTTAATTGGAGTATCTTTCTTCATTCTTGATCAGGGGCGTACGGAGGATTTTTTTATGGGGCGGAGACAAACTTCCTTTTATATATATAATCTCGTAAAAAAGATCAGTGGTCCTTGAGAGATAAGAGAATTAGCACGCAAGCGGATATATACTGAAAATGTTCTCGTACATATTTTGTATCGTCAGGAAAAACTAATAATAGGCAAGCAGTCACGGACACTCCTTCTAGCTCTGGTGTTTAATGAATACTCCCGGAAACAGGAAACAGTATATAAAAAACATAGATGACGAGGATTACATATTGCCAACCTAAATCCCTCACACTCCCTTAATCTTGACATCTAAATCACACCCATGGTTTTAATACATCTCAGATGATTCAGACTACTTAACCCTTTACTGACTACATCTGCAGGCATTTCTGTGGTAGATCTATGGCACAATATCATCACCTCATTTTTACATAGCTCCCGAACAAAATGAAACCTAACATCAATATGTTTAGTTCTTGCATGAAATCTCTGATTTTCAGTCAACTTTAAGGTACTCATATTATCACTACACATTAACATAGCACCAGATCGTCCACACAGTTCAAACAGAAATCCCCTTAGGAACACTGCTTCCTTAACAGGTGTGAGTTATACTTATTCTGCTTCAGTACTAGACAATGCAGTTATCTATTGCTTCCTACTCTCCTAACTAATTGCTCCTTGACAAAGATTAAAACATATCCAAAAACTGATTTTCTTTGTTCAAGATCATTACCAAAAGAAACATCACAATATCCAACAACATCATCATCATACTTGGAGTAAACAATTTTTTTACTCATAGTCCCTTTTAAATACTTAAAAATCCTCTGTACAGCATTCCAATGCTCTTTCCTATGACAATTGTTGAATTGACTCAAGAAATTTACAGCATATGCAATATCCGGCATAGTACACAATGATAAATACAATAAACCTCCAATTGCCAGTTGATATGGCACATCAATCTTTACTCTTGTTTAACAACAAAATGCACTCTATGGGTGTCTTGATACACACACAGTTCAGCATACCAAACTTTGACAACAATTTCTCACAATATTTTGTTTGGACTAATTTTACACTATCTTTTGTTCTTGTCACTCTCATGCTTAAGAACTCAAACACTTGTCCTAAATCCTTGGTAGAAAAATTCTTTGACAAAACAGTTTTCAATTTTTCAACATGAAACACATCATTCAAGGGAAAATAATAATAATAATAATATTTTTTTGTTTTTTTTT
>NNCF01132399.1:369944-424547 GCA_002313205.1 Laupala kohalensis | reverse complement strand
CTTATTTGTTGCCAGAACGTGAGTTTCGTGTCCAGCTCGAGTCCCAGATACTTCAGTGAGCTCCTGATCTCGACCGGTTGTGTTCCCACGTTCATAGTTAGGGCGGTGGGGATCCTTTTCTTCGTCAGGAGCACTATCTCCGTTTTTGCCGCTTCCAGTTGGAGTCCATGCCTTTCGAGCCAANACTATCTCCGTTTTTGCCGCTGCCAGTTGGAGTCCATGCCTTTCGAGCCATCCGTGGACCCGCCGCATCACTTGGTTTAACTTCAGCTGTGCGAGGTCCACGTCACGGGCTATGATAATTGCTGCGACGTCATCAGCATACCCGATTAGAGTACATCCCTGCGGCATTTCGGTCTTCAGAAGGCCGTCATACGATGCGTTCCACAGGTCTGGGCCCAGGATTGATCCCTGTGTTGCCCCAGCCGTGATAGCCTTCGTTTTCTGGCCCTCCTCCGTATCGTAGAGCAGGACTCGATCTCGCAAATAATCCCCCATTATGCGTAACAGGTATTCTGGCACTTTGAGGTCTTTGAGAGAGTCCAGCATGTCACTCCAGCGCACAGAGTTAAATGCGTTCTTCACGTCCAGTGTGACAAGAACACCTACCGGACGCGAATGACGGTTCCCCTGTTCCGTGGCTTCGGCGGCGCCGACTACGGCCCTTATAGCGTGTACTGTATAATAATAATAATAATAATAATAATAATAATAATAATAATAATAGTGATAACGACAACAATAATAATATTTTATTGAACAATGATAATAACAATGATGTATGACAAGTCATAGTGCTAACAACAACAATAATATTTACATATAAGAATAACAACAATATAATAATTTTGATACATTTAACCATATTCATTTAACTTAGGCTAAGTAAAAGTTAACATAAAATATAATTATTTTCTACTATTAGAGAATATTAATATTTATTTAGGCTAGGGTTATTAGATATCTATGGTAGGAATTCTATTATTTTAGTTTTATTTTATTAATTTATGTCAAGGTCTATATTTATGCTAAAACAGTGTAATTTAATGTTGTTAGATCTTTTCCTGCATCATGGGTCACCTTCTGCACCTTTGTTCTAATGATTACCTGCAACATATTGTATGTCATCCATAAGTTATTGTCATTGAGGAATTCTTGTACACTGTAATAGAGTTTCTGTTGTAAGAATTGTTTGAGTTTTGTTTTGAATGGGTTCAATGTATTAATGTTTTTAAAATTTAGTTGTAATGCATTATATAGCTGAATACCTGCATTATGAGTGCTTTTTTGGCTAAGAGTGGATGTTATCTGTAATAGTTGGATATTTCTGTCCTGTCTGGTGTTGTGAACATGAATAGTGGAATTAAATCTGTAGAGTGGTCCTTTGTCTAGTAGATCCTTTTTTACGAAGTTCAAAGTTTCAAAAATGTACATGCATGGAAGTGGAAGAATTTTCAACTTTTCAAATAATGGTTTACATGAAGAAAGTTTATTAGTGTTGGTAATTGCTTGTATTATTCTCTTCTGTAAACTAAAAGTTTGTTTTATTTCTGGTGCTTGTCCCGAAAATACTATACCATATTTTAGAATGGAATGGACATTTGCATAGTATACTGTTCGAAGGGTATCTGTTGTGCAATTTGCTGTTAGAATTCTGATGGCATAGTTTATTGTGCTGAGTTTCATATTCAGTGTTTCTAGGTGACAGTTCCATTTCATGTTATCTTGTGTAGTAAGTCCCAGAAACTGTTGTTTGTTTAAGATGAGGTGGTTACCATTAAATTCAATGTTAGGTGTGTGCTGTTTAGATGAATGAGGATTATGGAAGGAAACTATGTAAGTTTTGTCAGTGTTTATTATGAGTTTATTTTGTTGGAACCATTGGATTAGGGTGGCGATAGTGGATTTGGTTGTGTTAAGTAAGTTTTCAGCAGTTTTGGCATATAATAAGATATTTGTGTCATCAGCAAAAAGTACAATTTTGTGGTTTTTGATGATGGATGGGATGTCATTAATATATAGAAGAAATAGTATGTGGAATTCCATGAGTGACATGCATGGGCTGAGACTGGTGATGTTTTATTTGATTTTCATGTTGGTAGGATACTTGTACTATTTGCTGTCTTTCAGATAAATATGTCTTTAGCCAGTTGTATCCTATTCCCTGAATTCCATAATTTTCTAGTATACTAAGGAGAATTTTATGATTAATTATATCAAAAGCTTTTGTGAGATCTAAGAATCCAACAGGGATTTCTTCCTGCTCTAGTGCAATCAAAATTTCATTGAGAAAAGCAAATAGAGCAGTTTCAGTAGATTTTTTTTTCTCTAAATTCATGTTGGGAGTCTGTAATTATTTTGTTACATATTAAGAAGCTTTTTAATCTGTTATTAAATAGTTTTCTAGTATTTTTGAGAATCCTGTGAGAAGTGATATTGGCCTATGGTTTGTTACATTATGTTTGTCTCCTTTTTTGTGAAGAGGTTTTATGATAGCAGTTTTAAAAATTTGTGGGAAGGAGTTGTTATACAAGTGAGTGAGTGGTTTGATTATGTACATTGCTATTTTTTTAATGACTGTCTGGTATATCATCAATTCTGGAAGATATTTTGTTTTTCATTTTACTAATTATCTGAAGGACTTCTTCCTCATTAGTTTCCCTGATATACATTGTTGATGTTACATGAATATCATTTGGTAGTGGTGGAGCTGGTAGTGTGGTTGTGTTTTCTTATTTTGTAGTTGGTTGGCTATGCCTGTGAAATGCTGGTTGAGTGTATTAGCAACTTCAATGGGGTCAACTATTTTGTTATTGTCTTGTATCTTATGTTGTTGTTTCTGGGTGACTTGCGTAGTGGTTTGCTTAATGATATTCCACATAGCTTTCATTTTGTTAGTAGATTTCTCTATGTATTTATTTGTCATCTGTTTGGCTTTAATTATTACTTTATTAAGCACAACTGTGTATTGTTTGTAATATGTTTTGAGTTGAATGGGATATGGTGGTAGTTTAGTTAACATTCAGTCTTCTCTTCTGTTCACATGATGTTTTGATTCCTTTAGTCAGCCAATGTTTTTTTCTTTGTGGTTTTTGTGTTTGCTGCTTATATGGATGGGATATGTGAAATTAATTTAATAACTGGTTGAAGAATTTGTTGTACTTGCTATTTACATGATAGGTTTTATAAACCTGAGTCCACGTTTTATTATTTAGAAGTGTTAGAAGTGTATTTAAATTTGTGGAGTTAAATATTCTTCTGTTAGTTACTATGGGGGCCTTTGGGAGTTAGTACAGTTTTAAGTGAGAGGATCTGTGCGTTATGGTCACTTAGTCCCATATCATATGTAGGGGCAAAATAAATGTGTTTGCTCCTTTCAATTAGCATTTGGTCAATTATTGTTTGAGTGCTATTTGTTATTTAATAAATTTGAGTGCAATTTGTAAAATAAAAAAATCATCTACATACAATGCAACTATTGCAAGTTTCTCTCCTTTCTTCCACACATAAACACAAGGTTCATATTTTGACTGATCAAAACCAATCTCTGTCAAGATTATATGAACTTTAAATACCAACAGTAAATAGCTTTCCTTAGTTTACACATTTTACCTTTTTTTTTGTGGGGCTTTAAGGGCTCATCAACAGCAAGGTTATTAGAGCCCAATATTTTACCTTCTACTACTGGAAAACCCTCAGGTTAAGACATATATATCTCCTCTTTTAATTCACCATCTAGAAAGGCCATGCAGATGTCTACATGGTGGATTTGCAGATCAAGTTTACCAGATAAAGAGAAAAATAATCTCAGCGTACTATACCTAACAGCAGGAGCATAGGTATCCAAAAAATCTATACAATATTTTTGAAAACAACCTACAGCCACAAGCCTTGCTTTGTATTTGATTATTTCCCCTTCACTGTTATGCTTTATTTTGAAAACCTATTTGCTTCTCACAACATTTTTATCTTTAGGTTTTGTTACAAAATCCCATATATTATTATCCTCATATGACTTGAGTACATCTTTCATAGCATTTTCCCAATGAAAAGCATCTCTACTTGCCAAGGTTTCACTTACTGTTGCAGGTTCTATGTCTTCATTAAAAACATTATCATATAACGAAGCAGCATAGAGTTTAAAATTAGGAAATTCCCTTTTTTTCTTTCTCACAAGTGGTACCTTCTATCAGTTTCAGGGTTTTCATTATTACCATTACTGACCATCTCCCCTTCAAATTCACCACATTCATCATCATGAACTAATCAGCTGTTTCTTCTATTGGCACAGTCTCTACATCATTTTATTCCATGAGTTTAAGTATTGGACAGTAAACAACATCACTTATATCCGTCACAGTCTTTGAACTAGCAGTAAATTTACTCTCATCAAACTTCACACTGTGCTCAACAGAAATACTCTTTGGTTTATCAGGATCAAACAAACGATACCCTTTGGTTCCTTATCATATCCAACAAAAAACATACATTTAGCTCTGGGATCCAATGCATCACCACGAACCTGTTTTGGAATATGAACATAAGTATAACAAGGGGGTCAATGGGCTGATATGGCGCAGGTGGGATACACAATGCCTATAAGTGTATACCGTTAAATGCCTTAATGCTGTCCCGTTAAATAGGGCTCTGTCAGTCAAGTCTGATTCTCACCTCCTAGTGGGGACCCCTGGGCAACACAGCGTGTGGCTCTCAGAACCTTAGCTCAAGATTCTGAGATGCTGGTGGCCATGGGTACCTTATCGACTCTGTGTCATCTCATCGGAGATGGCAGCGGATGCGAGTCGGTTACCTAGGCCAACTTGCGTTGTGGCTAACGAGAACAGGCGAAAGGCGAGTCTCCGGCGCCTTAAAACGGGAGCCATAGGCTAAGGGAAGGAAACCCTGACAGAAAACCAAGGGGGGAGGGGGGCCTCTGTAGGTGTAGTGGAACCAGCCGCCCTAGGGGAGTAAACCTCGACCAAAAATCATTGGTCCTCCGGATCTCAGGGGGTTAGGTTTAGGTTGACACCCTATCTCTGTAAAAAATGTTAAGGTTAGGAAAACTCAGAAGCCTCGGAAATGGAATCCCAAGTATGACGGAAATAGGCAATTGAATAAGGTAATGAATATTGGAACCTGGAACGTTAAAACATTATACAGAAAGGGGGCGGTAAAGGAACTAGAAAAGCAAATGACAGAGTTTAAAATGGATATATGTGCACTGCAAGAGATTAGGTGGATCGGGAAGGGTGTGGAATCTAAAGGAAAATACACAATTGTATATAGTGGGAAAGAAGAAGGAAAACATGAATTTGGCACAGGGTTCTATTTAAGTGGTAGGGTACAACACAGTTTGATAGATTATAGGTTAATAAATGAAAGAATTTGTCTCATTAGACTTAGGATGAAATTTTATAATGTTACATTTGTATCTGTACATGCTCCTACAGAGGAGAAAGAGGATGATGTAAAGGAGATTTTCTACGCTGAATTAGAGAGAATCATCGACACTATACCATCATATGACATGAAAGTCATATTGGGGGATTTCAATGCCCAAGTGGGCAAGGAAAGGTTTGTGCTACCAGCATGTGGACCGTATGCCATACACGAAAATACTAACAATAACGGAAGAAGGTTAGTGGATCTAGCCAATGGTAAAAACCTTGCGGTCTCAGATACATGGTATCCACACAAAAGATGTCACAAGGGTACTTGGAGATCACCTGACGGCCGATATTTGAATCAGATAGATCATGTAGTGGTAGACAGGAGGCACTGTAAGAATATAAATGATGTAAGAAGTATGAGGGGAGCAAAGATAGAAACGGACCATTTTCTAGTAAGGGCCAAAGTTAATTTGAAAGTTAGTAAGACACCAAAAATAAAGAAAAGTGAAATGGGGAAATGGGATGTTAAAAAATTAGAAAATAAGGAATACAAGGCTAAATATTGTAAAGAGCTAGAAAATACACTCCTGAAAATCAATGAGAATGATTCAAATGTAGAAAAGGTGTGGAAAAATGTAAGAGGAAGCATAGTAGAGATATCGGGGAAGGTGCTAGGGAAGGAGGGAAGACCGAAAAGAAATGAGTGGTTTGATGAAGAATGTGGAAAGGCTCTCTCTCCATGACAGGAATATGGCGTGTGACAAGTACAGGAGAAGACAGACAAGACAAAACGAACAAAGATGTAAAGGAAAAAGGAAGGAGTGTAACAAGCTGTATAGGAAGAAAAGGAGACAAATGTGAGATAGTAAGATGGAAAATATTAAGGAAACGTACAATTGCGGAGAAGCTAGAGAATATTACAGGAAAGTTAAAANGTCAAATACATCAAGAATGGATTCAAATCTAGAGCAGTAATCATTAGAGCGCATAATGGAACAATTCTAACGGAGGGAAACAAAATTTCGAGTAGATGGGCAGAGTACAACGCGAATCATTTTCAGTACAAAGAGGATAGAAGTATGAGGGGATATGAGAAACATGGGGAATACCAAACAGCGGAACCAGACNAAAGCGCCAGGATGCGATGGAATTCAGAGTGAATTATATAAATGTGGTGGGGATGCGATGATGAAAATTATGCACCAACTGATTACGAAAGTTTGGGAAATGGAAGTAATACCGAGGGAATGGAAATGTGGAATTATTAATCCAATACACAAAAAAGGGGATGAAACGTTGTGTGACAATTATAGAGCCATCACCTTACTCTGCACAGGCTACAAAGTGTTGTCTAAAATAGTGTGTTATAGACTCAAACCATATGTAGATGAGCTGATTGGAGAGTATCAGTGTGGATTTCGGTCGGATAGATCAACAATAGACCAGATATGTATTATGAGACAGACATTGGACAAATGTTGGGAAAGAAATATTACTACACACCAACTATTTCTCGATTTTACGTCCGCATACGACTGTATTTGGAGAGAAGAAATGTGGGGTCAGATGCATGAGATGGGAATACCTAAAATGTTGGTAGAGATGTGCAGGCTAATGAATGAAGAANCAGGTGTAAATATATCGGAAGAAATAAGCCTTGAAACAGGATTTAGACAAGGAGATAGTGTAGCCCCGATGTTGTTTAACGTAGCATTGGAAATAGCGTTTCGGATGGCTGGAATAGACTACCGTGGGAACATTCTGTATAGAACACACCAAATACTAGCGTATGCGGATGATATAGTGATATCAGGGAGGAGAGTGGAGGATGTGAAGGAGAAATTCATCCAGTTGGAAGAATATACCTCTAGGCTTGGTCTGAAAGTAAATGAAGCAAAAACAAAATTTATGACAGTCTCCAGAAGGAAAAATATCAAAGATACCAAAATTATCATTGGTAAACATAAATTTGATGTAGTACAAGAATTTATTTATCTGGGAACGTTGCTTACAGCGAGAAACGAAATAAATATGGAGATAGATAGAAGAATAACAAAAGCTAATAAAGCATATTTTGCTCTACTTCCATTAATTAAAAACCATATCGTGCCGCGCCAAACCAAAATTAGGATATACAAAACACTAATTAGACCGGTGCTTATGTACGGTGCTGAGACATGGACATTAACGAAAGGGGTATGTGAAAGATTGAAAATCTTTGAAAGGAAAATTCTCAGGAGAATCTATGGAGGGGTTAAGGAGAATGGTCAGTGGAGAGTACGGTATAATAACGAAATAGCGCAGTTGCACCAAGATACTGACGTCACGTACATAAGAGTAAGTAGATTGAAATGGCTGGGTCATGTTAATAGGATGGATGAGAGCAGAACTGTAAAGAAGGTGGTAAATGGCCAACTGGATGGAGTGAGGACAAGAGGAAGACCAAGAAGTAGATGGTGGGATTGTGTGGAGGAAGATTTGAAGAAAGCCAGGATTATGAACTGGAAGTTGGCGTCAAAAGACAGGGAAAAATGGAGGAGGCTTGTCGAGGAGGCGATGGTCCATTTGGGACTGTAGAGCCAACTGAAGAATAAGAAGAAGTATCACAACCAAAAAATCTTTCAAGTGGGAATATTTCACAGTTTTCCCAGTGAACAACTCTTCAGGTGAAGCATTATTAATCCCAGTATGTGGCACCTTATACTGTGCATCAATTGCAGTGTTTACAGCTTCATCCCACAGTTGTTTGGAACATTTAGCATGAAACGTACTCCTTACAGCTTCAAAACTTGACCTATTTAGCCTTTCAGCCACTCCATTCTTCTCAGGCATATATCTCACAGTTCTCTGCTGAATTATACCTTTGGGCTTGAGAAATGAAGTAAGCTCTTTGTTTACAAATTCACCTCCATTGTCAGATCTGAACACTTTGAGAACTTTACCTTTTTGGGTCTCTAACTTAGCAACATACTCTTTCACTCTGTCCTTGGTTTCTTTCTTATTCATCAAAAAATAAACACTGCAATTGATAGATAGAATCATCAACTACAGTTAGCACATATTTTGCTCCACCAAAACTCTTCGGTGAAGACCCTCACAAATTTGCGTGAACAAAATCTAACACTTCCAAAGCCTTAGGTGATAATGAAAGAGGAAAAATCTGTCCCGACTGTTTCCCCAAAGCACAAGAAACACACATTTCAGTATTTACATCTGTAAATTTAACATCTTCACAATGATTGTTCAAAAAATTTAACTTCTGACAGCCAACATGACCTAACCTTTGATGCCATAGGTTGTAATTTTCAACGTTACTCACAAGAACAGATTTTGCTACTGGTTTTCCATGCAAGTGATACAATTCATTCACTCTACTTCCAGTACCTAGCACTGAACCCGTAATATCACAATCATCAGTATCAAAAAATTTACAGCCTGTCGAAGTGAACAACACATTTATGCCACGATCTGTACACTGACTAACTGATAACAATGTCACACTCAAACTAGGAACATAAAGCTCATCATATATTTTATCAATTGAACAAGTCGAGGAAAATTTTTAATCTCCCGTACTAGCAACTTTCAACTTCTCATTATTACAACACTCTGATCATGTTCTCAGTCTTTGTAATTTACAAGCCATCTCTTTTCTGGTGGCATGTGTCCTTCAGAACCAGAATCTATTATAATTGCATTATCAGACATTCGAGTAGACAAAGCACATAAATTTTCTCTTCTCAGAATTCTTTTTCTTGCTATTCTGATCTTCACTCTNAGCACATAAATTTTCTCTTCTCAGAATTCTTTTTCTTGCTATTCTGATCTTCACTCTTCTTGTCCATCTTCTTTTCAGCGCCAGTTTTCGATTCCTTCGGTTTCGGGCAGTCCTTGATATAGTGCCTCATTTCGTGACACCGTCAACAACGTCTTTGAGACACGTCAACCTCAGACTTGACTTTTATCTTATCTGGACGTTTCTTCTTCAAGAAGAAAGCAACATGATCATCCGACTCTTCATTATTAAGATCTCTTATTTGACTATCATCCAGGAGTTTATTAATCACAGTGTCCAATATCATGTCATTTTCCCCACCACACACTGTCATGACTAGGCTGTCAAACTCACTTGGCAGTCCTTGGAAAATAATAGCAATCAGGTTTTTGTCTTTAATTTCTTCTCCTAAACTTTTCAACTCTTGACCTAGAGAGGTTATGTGGGTAATGTCCCTTGGTTTCAACCTTCTTCTTCAGCAATTCCAAAACCTCTTTACCTGTCTTCCCGGACTCAACGTATTGATAGTTTTGGGGGTCAACCATGAGGCGGATGTCGGCCAGAGAACGTTCCTCGCGGCGCTCCTTGCCATCAGCCATATCGGTCCCCAACACAGCACTTCAGAGTCCTTGCCGTCAAAAATAGTTAGTCATCGAGAAACACCAAGTCTTGTAGTCCTATCGCCCTTTCAGTTTTGCAATCCCGAAGTTACAGGGTCCCGTAGCACCAGGTTCCCCCATCTTGGATTACTGAATTACCGGCGACTACAATCACACATGCTCATCCACAGCCACGGCTCATCACCTCTCAATCACAAAAAGAAACACACACTCGACTATTACAAATAATTAGTCCTGGGCCCATAACTTGTTATAATTATATAGCAGTGGCTAGTCCAGCGATTAGGAGTGATAAAGGTGGTTAACTTGTTATAAAGGTGATAAATAAGACACGCACGCTCCTTCCAGCTCTGGTGTTTAATGGATACTCCCGGAAACAGGAAATAGCGTACAAAAAAAGCATAGGTGACAAGGATTACACATTGTTAACATAAATCCAACATTTACAACCATCCCAATTCAATGTAGTACATGTATACAATTAGGTTAAAAATTAAAAAAACAATTCCCACTCATTAGAGACAAAGTCCAGTTCTGTTGTCTCTTTGGAAGTGATTGTAACATGGAAGTTATTGGAAATGCAACTTTAATTTAGAACCAATAACCTTCTTAGTGGGAACTGCTTATCTATTATCAACATGTTTTACTTCATGATTGACAATACATGAAAGGTGTAAGAAAAACTACAATTTCTGGCAAAAATAAGTTTATTTAAATAGTGCCGAAAAAAAAGCATAACATTTTTGTGGTAAATCACTCACATAGTTTCTTGATCAACTAGTTCTTGGTTGTTTGGTGTAATCAAAAGACAAGCATGTTGAAATGGGAGAATTGATGTAAAATGTAAATAGCCCTCACCCATTAGTACAAAACACGCTGATTTTTATTATCTTATAAAAAGAATGTAACCTCTTCTAACCAGTACCCATTAACTCTCCTACTTCACTAATACTGTTACATCTTGTTACATACATTACAAAACCATTTAATACAATAATATTTTTTTATGAATATCACTAACTAAAGATTCACATATGGCATGCACATCTCATTTTTAAGACTACTCATACTAAAAGGATTGTTTACTGAAAAGTATTCTGGTACTTCTTATTAAAATGGTTAGGTTGAATTTCAGGAATATGGAGGATTCTCAATCTTATCATTTGAGTATAAATTTTCAACATATGCATGGAAAATTCCAAACAAAATTCTCACAATACACAATTTTATTGAAATCATGTACTATGAAAAAGAACCAAAGGGTTAACTACACATCCAATTGAACTTCCTTACGAACACAAAAAATAAAATGTAGCAAAAAATACATGAAAACAAAATATCCTCTCCCCAGGTATATAATTGATTCATAAAGAACCCATCATCACAGTTAAAAGAGTTAATAAGACCAAGAAAATTAAACAGAATACAAACATCATGAAATATAAGATTTATTTACATTTTCAGAATACACAATTTAGAGAGTAACTGACATGGAATTAATTTTAGCCAATATACTGTTTGAAGAGGCAAAGAAACAAATTACAAATCTTTACTATTGGAGAATGAGTTAAGTAAGTTCAAAATTAATGTTTACCAACATTTGTTATCTTCTATTCACAATTTTAACATTCCTAAAAAATAGCATTGACTAGTTTCAAAATCATGCAGGAGAAACATCCCTCGTTACAAATATATTTCACCAATTACATCAAAACTACATTAACTTGGTGGAAGTCACCAGAGACAAACACTGTCCTACCTACAACCAAATATTATCATTTTGTTCCCTCTATAATACTGACATGAAAAGTGATTTGTTAATAAATTTAAACATAGCAATGATTCATACCAAATCGACTTTTGGGGATCAGAAATCTATTAAACTGCTAGGTGTTAACTACTAACTACATCAACATAAATATGAAAGTTGAGTGATAAATAAGTTATGCAGCACTGATTAAAATACAAAAATTATAACCTGCAAGCTTTAAAGACATATCTTGAAGAAAGAAACTTAACACATCTTACTATTTATTAATTTGTACTTAAAGCACCAACTCATAACAACATAATGTACTACCACTAAGCTAGTAGTAAAACTCATATATTTTACAAAATTAATTTAAAGATGTAGTCACATAAGCACTAAAATTGTTCATCACAACCTTCAAATCATCAGAAAAAATTGTGTCCATTATCATTTCAACATTTTTCCAATCCAAAACATTACCAACAATCTCATGTATAGACTATTCTTTTTCATAAAACAAACAATAAATGAACTGTGTTAATTATATTAATTTTCAAAGACAACTAGTGAGAACAATTCCAGTGTTTTCATCTTAAGGCTGCATTATTGAAGAACGATGATAGCAGAAATGAAAACAAGATATAGATACACAGAATGCTCAACATACAATACATTATTTCTTTATATATAATTTCATCAACAGAGAACTCGACATAATATATGACTAAACATTTCCAACCATATGTTTCACCCTTTAGAGATAAATCATGGCTACACAAAGCTCTTCAACCAAAAAAAATGCAAAACCATCTTCATAAAACCAATTTTACTCAAAGAGACCCTGTTTTCTTCAATCAAAAATACTGAGAATCTAAAATATTAGTACAGAAGATTTGGGTTTTCAGAAACCATAAACACTTTAGGAACCCATAATTACTGGGCAAGACTTTCCAATCATCATCTATTTGACAGAAAAATTATTTCTATACATGTAAAAATAGTAAATTGGTCTCTGAACACTTTCTAATTCGTAATATGCAAGTTCCCATGAGAGGGAAAGTTCAATTTTAGATTTGCATAATAAGGCACATTAGCAGTTGCAATTGCTTGCATGGCTACTTTTTGTATACTGACTTCCACAAATTGTTGATACATAGGTTTCATCACATTTTCCCACATAAATTCAGACAATTCATTTATTTGAGCTCTCAACTCTCTCATTTCACCACAATACCTCACGTATGCCCAAGTAGTCAGAGTCATCAGAGCTACACCCATAAGAAGGTTACATAAATTGGCTAAATATATATTCCAACAAGATAAAAAACGCCAGATAAAATGTAAGCAACAGTTGCTACAGCAAACAAAACTGCAGGTGTGCGAGCAGCTTTAAACACGTTTTTGCCTTCATTCTGGGCTTTGAGTTGGATGTCCATTTCATCCAAGACCTTAATGAGTTCTTGCTTGTACTTGTCTGAGAATTCTTTCCTCCCATTTTCCGTTTACTGACAAATTGATGAATAGCCTTTTCTTTAATTCTAGGATGTTCAGATTCTAAATAAGCTGTACTGAGGTAAGGATTTGTTCCACCACATCCATCATCCATCTATGACTTGTACAGATCTTTAGCATTTCCTATAGCAGCAAGATTATTTCCTTCAGCAATAGCAACAAGCATACTTTTTGGCTCAGGCAATTGATCACCTTGATATTTTTGAATACAGGATTTGAAATATTGTAACAAGTCCTTAGCTTTAATTTTCTGGCCAGTTATTTCTTTAGCAGTAAGGTTTTCAGGTGATAAAACCAGAGGTACTAGATTTTTTAAGTTCTTCTTAAAATTCGATTCAATATCTGATAGTCGTCCATTAAATACAGGATTTGTGGCAACTTTCAATCCAGGATGAGGCATTAAGAAACAGGCAATATCATCAAAACACGATTTTATGTGCTTTCTCAGAGACTGAAGTTCTGGATGTTGTTTGTCTGAAATTGCTAGTCTTTGTTTCAAAATGACTTCACCACCTTTTGAACCATATTGAGCTTCATAAGAGAATGACCACTCACGAACAAGAAACAAGAACTTCTGGAAGGGTTTTAGACTGTATCATCTTCTAGAGCCAATCTCCCATACTCAGTAAAGATCTGGAAAAAATCAAGTAAAACAACAACAATTAATTTCATCACTAATAAAATGATTTCCAAACATTGTTGCAGAGTGAGAAGTATCTTCAGGGCAATCACTTTTTTTTTTCTACAACAAACTTCCCTCTCTCTTCCAGGTTTTCCTGACAATATTTTTGATTTTTCCCTTTTTAGCAAATAATATTTCAAGACAACTTGTGGAACCTATTATACCATATATGTATAATAACGTCAATTGGAAAATTATTGACCAATTGTAACAATTTTCAAAATTGGAGCAACTTTAATGCAGAGGGAGCAAAGAACATGTTCATTTGTATATTTATGTGCATGCAATTATCACGCAAAACATAAATTAAATGAGCTATCAAAATTCACAAACTTGGAATAACATAATCATTGAAAAGTAATTGCTTAATTCTTGTGACAAATAATATGATGCTCAAATTATTCAGACAATCACTCATAACCTCAGTTTTGTTCAAATTATTTTAGTACCTTTATTTCTAAGTTTAAATTTTTCTTTTTCAACTCTTCTATACACTGCTTTATCGTAAATTTTTCTTTTCTTGCAACAAAATTTTCTCAAATAGTTCAGAATGTTGTAATTTTCTTTTGTTTCTGCGTCTCCAACTCTGATTTCTCTTTTCTGTTTTAAGACATCTTTGTAACAATGATATTACAAATTACGGACAGCATGAAGTATATTTATTTTTAATACGTGGAAGGTCAATCATGATGAGAGAGAGAGAGAGAGAGAGAGAGAGAGAGAGAGACAAATTATCTGCAACATTCTTTTTTGTTTTTGGAAATCTTTTATGAATACCAATTCATAAACACTTCTATACATGAAATTTGGATATTCAAAAGAATTAAGTTGCAAAAAGACATAAATAAAAGTAATTAAAAAAAGTTGGAATTAATTTCAGTTGTTTGGATGGATAAAAATGGTTATTTCTAAATCCTGAAAAATAAATACATAAATACAAAATTTGGTAATTAATTAGACAAAAAAGAAATTAACACTCTCTGATATCCTGAGATTAGATCCAATTTCAATTAATTAACATTCACATGCACTACATGCACAACACCCACCCTGCTATTTCAAGCTAAGGTGCCAAAGGGTCTCAAAATGTGTTCCATTTTACACCACCCTATTTCTTAACTTCAAATAAGAGAGCAGGACTCTGAGGTTCCATGCATAATGTGAGTGCATCTACATGTTTAAAAAAATCTCCACAAAAAATATACTTTAAATTAAAATTTCGCTAACAACACGAGAATAACATATCCTAAAAATAGGCCAAAATGGGCTACTTTTTTCTAATAAATTGCCTACATGAAAAGGAACATTTTAACCACATATTTTTAAAAAATTCATTCATTTAAAGTGAAAGAACATTCATCGTTATACATAAGAATAATGACTAATACTAAATTTGTTCTTCAAAATTACCAATACTATACTTCAAGTCACGTAACTTTGCCGAAAATTATACACAATGACTGCCTAACACAATTTGCCAACTTCCATGAATTCAAGTTATTTCCAAATGCATATTATTAAAAGTAACAAAAGCAACTATTTGCTGTAAAGAAATACATGTTAATAACACAACAAACTAAGAAAGAAGGTAATATTTGTTCCATAAGTTTAATGCAGAAAGACCAGAATAGCGCCACAAGAGGATGCAAATTGAATTGGTGTCCGAGGTTGGCCATGGATTTTAGTTTTCAGAAATTTGAATGTCTTGCCATCATAACGCGAAGTACAAATATTATTACTCTACAGATGATGGTGAAGTAAAGCACTGGCCACATTGAGTACATGCTCTGTACCAACATCAAGCCAGGTAGACTGACAAAATATAAATAAATTAATTAATAATTTATTGTCAAGAGAACTGTTAGAAACTTCCTGTGACCACATTGAAGAGAATAAAGTAATTTACTGTGACTAATTTACAATAAACTAATGAACACCATGCTTATCTGTTTTTTTTTCTGAAGTTCAATATTCTCGAAGCAAAGAAACATGACTTCCGGTATAGTACTGAAAAAAAGCATATCTTCCTAAACTAGTACCATTTGCCTTGAAATCAACCAAAACTAGTTGTGGAAGTAGTTTATCTTATGTATACTTGGAAAATGTTTGAAATTGACTCATCTGTTTAACATAAAACAAAAAATAGAATGTCATACTAAAAAACCCTTTTCCATATCAATGTCCATTAAAAAATAATTTTTCACTATCAGGCACACCCAAAAAAACTCGTCTCATCCTCTTATTCTGCATAGATTTACTTGAACCGTCTTAGACACTACAGTTGCATTAGGAGAGGGGTCATGTCAGTTCAAAATACTTGGTATAAACAATGGTCTGTAGCTACTAGCGCTGCTGAGTGGCAACAATAGATGGACACTTCAGTTAAAGCAGAAGTTCCCAATATATCAGATGCACTACAAGGGGTGAAGGGGGGGGGCTACCAAGATGGGTGAAAAGCTTAAAAAAACAAAACAACAATTTGATGTAACATTAACATTTAAAAATTGTTTGTTCTCCTCATCTGCAAATGCTGCAAGTCATCTTCTTGAATGTTATGGAAAATATTAAAGATTTGTACAGATGACACCATTGGTCGAAGAGCAAATATTGTGGCATAATCCTTAACTGTGCTTTCTGAATCGAAGGAACCTTGGGTATCCATCAGTAAAATAACAACCTATAATGAATTCAAAATCTTTGAGAATAAGATAATGCACTACAAAATAGTTACACAAGTTATGAATAAGGTGTCTATACTTGAGGTGGAAATGGAAAGTGAAAAATGAGTATGAAGTATGTAAGTCAAAAAGTGGTTTAAGAAATAACGAACAATTGATTCCAACCAGGATAGTTCCTCTGATATTGTGCATCACACAACATAAACTTTTAAGCAAATTTTTAATACTCTGAGTAGGAATCAAAACAGAACTCCTGAGCTTGCAGGACCCAGTGCCTTATTGTCAAAGTTGACACAATACTGAAGATAAGCTGAAACTTTCTCTTGAATGATACAACTCATACATGAGGCATAAGTTGATGTTATGATTTTAAGGAAATAACTATATGTGTCCCAATTCAGTTGAAATAAATATCATCTACTGTCTGTAGTGATTGTAGCACAGTGATAAGGCATGACCATACCTACTCAATGCCACATATTAATAAGAAGATGAAATTTGGAGAAAATGAGATGTGATCAAACCTGACAACAGGTTTCAAGTGTTGGCACTAAAGAGTCGTTTGAAATGACACAAGTGGGTGATAACTATTAGGAGAAAGCTGACAGTAAAGACTTAAGACTGGAGAGAGGTGGTTAACAACTGCTGACTAGATTCTGCCTCGGGAGTGCCTCTATTGCTCTTTGGATACACTGGTGGGCTTTTCCTGCCTCATGACACAAGGGCAAATTACCTTCTTTATCAATAGTTAGAAGAAAAAAAGGAGGGAAGTTTTTTTCAGTTCTGATTCAGACTACAGTTCCAAAGAGAATTATGAGTTTATCTGCCAAATGGTATGAAATTAAGGTATAACTTAACAAGCAAGTCTTTATGTCCATTCAGACATACTGGGTGTTCCACACAACCTCATATGTGAAAATAAATCTGTTCTTCCAGAACAACTTTTTGTAAAGCACAGTTACTGTCATGTGGTTCTATCAAGATGACTGAAGAATGCAATCATTGTGACAAAGAAATATAAAGTGAATCTCACTAGCTGTCCAGTCATAAACTCAAGGACCCAGATGAATGAAGAGAAAGAAACCTACCAACTTATTTTATTACATTGATTTACATTGATAAATATTTTATGAGAAATTTACTCTAAATAGAATGATGCCAATGAATTAAATTATGTACTAAAGTTTTTTATTGTTAATTTATCTTTCAGGTACTCATTGTAAAACGTTGTAAGTAGACGACTGGACCAATAGGTGCATGCCCTTATGATATTATGGTATTTAAAAAACACCACACATGCACAATAAATCTTAATTGATATTCTGTAATTCGTCACGTAACTCTGAAATGGGTTTCTTAAACTTTGTCACCAAACTTTCTTCCAAGGGCCAAGAAGACTAATGGCAGTCCCAAAAAGAATATTCTACAGTCATAAACATGTACTGCCATAAAACTGGGTTCTGCACTATTCAAAAAATTCAAAGCAAAATACTGCCTATGAGAACATATGGAACAACTTGTATGAGAGACGATGAGCAATTTTATAACCATAAATTTAATCCTTTATCGTTACCAAAATATTCCACTTTTTTTTGTGGGCAACAATTTTTGAAAGCACAAACCTAACAAATTGTTCTTGGGTCGAGAATTTGTCCTGAACTTTCAGAGCCTCCTTTTGCTTTACAAAGGTAACTGGTAATGGAACTAATGTCCTAAGACCTTCGATCCAGAAGTGGAACAATTTTTTTTTATTTTTAGTTCATACTCAACTCAGTTTTATGCCAGCACAATGTGCATTTAGAAGTGTGTTTTGAGATCTGAAACTTCAAAGTTGTTTTATTGGGTGTAGAAAGACATGGAAATTGTTTAATTGAACTTGTATCACAGGTCATGGTTTTCAACGAGAGGCAAATAGCTTGATCACCTTCTACCATCATTACACGGAACAAATAAATGAAGAGTGATGGAGAGTTTTTCTACAATACCTTTAAGGACCAATTTATCAGTTCAATAAGTAAAACCGTGCAAACAGACCAGACATTCTGGCAGCTGCACATCATTGATAGCAGACAGTGGACCACAGCTTGAGAAAAGCTGAATTAGTTAATAACTCTTCTGCATGTTAACAAACTTAAGATTTTTGCCTATTATCAAAAATTTTGAAAATGGATCTCTTTTTTAATCATACACTAAGGATCACAAGATACAGAGGATCTTTGGAAAAGAGCGTATCATATAATTAATGTAATATGATCATACTCCTATAGGAGTCCCATATGATCCAGTCATACTAACTCATACTAAATATTTCACAAGAAAGTGACTTACCCGCAAGTAACAAAGGAAAAAATCTAATAAAAATTGTTTCTCCTTTGTGGAAAGCACCACAATTAAATTCAGGACACATTGCATGTAATAAAAACAGATGTAAAATACTATTGAAAGAAACAAAACTTGTAAACCTCTAAAAACCTAAATATGCACTTTTCTGATGACCAAGGAAATTAATTTCTAGAGAATTTGTAAATATGTTATCTTCCACTAAACAGAATGAAGAAATATGTTTTGTCTGTAATCCCACTAAGAGTAAAATTTCACCTTGTAACTAAAATTCATATCCAATCATTTAATGTCCAGTCCAAAAAATAAACGTTCATAAAATTTTATGACACATTGAGGAAATTTGAAATTGGCTTCACGTGCAGGGACCAGCACAGGCGCATTACAGTACTTCCACTGACATTTGAACCACACCTCTTGAAATAAATAAAAGGCGTCAGTAATATGGTCAGGGTCCACACCCTGCTCGAATGCCGTAAATGCTGGTATCTCTTCCACGCGCTTCGTTCGGCTAGACATATTTGTGTTGAAGTGGCATGAAAGTGTGTTGGCAAATTTGACGTCTCGGATTTCTTGGTATGTGTTGGGAACAAACTTTCTTAGAGAACAATATTCACCCGGTTTCCAGAGGGACTTGCTTATTTCCCTTAGTACATTCTCCGCGCACCGTTCTTGCATGGATGGCAATATTTCTGGTACGTGGAGGACAATAAATTAATTTACTCTCCGGAAAGAAGAAAGGGATCATCTCATCCATTTCAATCAAGGTCTGAAGATTGTGGTGGATTGAACATTTCTACCTCAAAGGGAAAATTGTGGTACGCTTTCCGCAAAATAAGAATAAAAATTGTTATCTACTTGTTAGAGTACTCGTCAGAGTATCAATAACTATAAATTTAATAGAATACGACGTTATTTAACAAGTACGTTCTATCATCATATCTTTTTATTATTCCGAGTACATTGGTGTTAATTCGAAAATACTAAAATAACTGAAAGCAATACAAGAAACTAGGGATTTGAGAACTTTCGGTGAGGAGAAAATGGCTTTTCCCGGAATACGCTCAAAATAAAACCTCTGAAAATTCGGATAAATTTAAGTGTTTATTACAGTATAAGTATTACATTATATTTTAATTACTGTAATGAACGACTGTATTGTACGTTAAAGAGAATAGCATGTTAGCTCCTCCAAACATTCTAGTTCAATTTAAATGAAAATTTATTTTATAATAACACTCGCAATCCACAACACAAATATAAATGTTACACCTAAATTAAACATGTCAAAGAAAGGAACTCAATGTGAAATAAATTAGGGATCCCAAGAGGTATAGCCTGTGTTGGGATTTCTTTCGCCATAAAATAAATACCAAGACTCTGTGTGACTCGTTGATCACCAGCAACAAATAACTGTAAAAAAACAGATTTGTCTCGTAAATAAGACTGAAATAAATTTTATTCCTTTACTAGCAAAAGTGTACTAGCATTATTTACTACAATAAATTCAAGAGACGAAGATAAACATCGTCTTGCACAAGTTACTAAATTTATCGTATTTAACAATCACATTTTATTTAACCTAATTGTACATATCTGCGTACGATTTTAGCACAATTGTTCTAACAGACAAGAATAGTTAAAATAAAAGTTTTCAAGTTGTAAAAACAAATAAAAACTGCTCACAATCATTTGCAAAATTTAAAGGAATTTTAACGTCGGGTTTTGAAAAAACACTTTGTTTTACAAAACAAACAAAAATAATTTCAACCTCTTTAAAAATGTGTTTAAGCTTAGAAGATGAATCTCTCCAAAATTATTAACAACTCAGTTAAATATTCTAGGAGTAATACAGGAAAAAATTGTTGGACAATTGTTAAATTAGAATTTGGTACGTTAATATTATTCGTCTGAAATTATACAATTTTACATCCCCCCCCCCTCCAAGACTGATTAACAATACGAATAGAAACCACGTTTGGCAGTCTATGAATAAATACGAGGTGTGTCCAGAAAGTAAGTACCGTTTCGTTCTACCGCCGACGCAGCGCTAGCGTCGCAGTTCCGCGCAAGCGCAGCTATTGCTCCTATAGCTCGTGCATGCGCAATGGTACTTCCACTGTCGCACCGTTCCCATAGCGCTAGGGTCAGCTGTCTAAACAAAGGATGATATAACCTTGGTCTAAGTCCAGGGTGGTTAGTAACAAGACGATACGAGACTTTCCTTTTAATTCTTCTTGTAACCTTTGTGCAATTATCTGATCCATAATTTTGACTAACACAGGAAGTAGCATTATAGATCGATTTGAATAACTCTCTTGTGGGTCACGATTGTCAGGTTTTTTGAACAATTTTAACTCAGCACGCTCGAGGGAAATAAGTTAATGCATAACATGTTCTGTAGGTATCCAATTTATTTTATATAATCGTTTTATCATATCTGGTGCTATGTGGTCAAATCTAGTACTTTTCTTTGGCCTCATTTTCTTTAGTATGTTTCTTACTTCTGTTGTTGTAATTTTATGTTTGTCTTCTATCTCTTCATATCGCTCAGGCGTTATCTGTACTTCCTTTCATTGTAAAATTTCTATCATGATTAGTATACCTGGTCTTTCCGCCCAGTTGTTAGTCCCTTCTCTGTTTTTGTTTCCCCATATAAACCCTCTTTTCAATTTTTCCCCATAAGGCAGTCCACATACATTTGTGGCCATGCTGTCTGAAACAAACTTATTCCAATCTTCGCTTTTCTTTTCCTTTATTAATTTCTTGTATGTTTTCGAGAATTTTCTGTATTGTACTTTGCCGATCTCATAAATTTCTGTTTCTGGGGTGTTTTTCTTGTATTCGTTGTTTATTCCGTTTCCGTCTAGCTTCTTATAGTTCTTTATCTCACCAAGACTGACCACATCTATGTCCGTCTTTTCGTTTCTTACAATGTCTCCGTACTTCCTCTAACATACTCAATTGCAGCTGTTCAATTCTTTAATCAACATTTCAATTCCCTTGTTTAATTGGATATTTCTTCTCTTCATTTTGTGATAGTGTATATATCTCCCAATCTATTTCTCTATAATATATCTTCGTGTTTACCTCTTTTGTTCTATTCTCTCAATCTAGAAGGTTATTGTTTCATCGTCTCTCGTTATAGCATTATGTATTTGCCATTGTGTTGATGTTGTCTTTCCTGTTCTTGTTTTTAAAGTCAAGTATATAATGGACGTTCCGTTATCTGTTTTGAATGTGGGTATTTCAAAAATATTGATAATGCTTAACTCATTTTCAAAGATTACTTTTTCTATCTTTCTTCCCCTTTTTTTTGTTTTTTCCCCACAATACCGAACTACCATTGTTTTCTTCCACATAGATTTCTTCTGCACGAAATTTTTCTAAAATATTTTTTATCTTTTTGGAAATTGTTGTGCGTTTTGTTCCGTATTGTACACATATATAAAAATCATTATGATGATGTTTTTGTGGCTACTCGTATTAACTGTAAATATTTCGTTGTATGTTCCTTTATCTCCATAACTTCTAAATTTGTATTATTAATTAGAATAACTGGTTTTCCTCCTGTTTTACAATTTTCCTTGTTCTAAGTGGAATATGTATGAGATGTCCTCTCTTTAAATACCGTTCCTGCAATATACTAATATCAATTTTATTGTTTTCTATAAATATTGTCATTTCCATTGTCCGTAGTATACCTCCTTGCAAATTCTTTTGTAGTATTCTAAGCGTCATATTGTGTATGTGTTCGAATTATTCCAATTATTCTTTTGTATTCCTCTCAAGTAGAACTTCTAACACAATGTGTATGCGGCCTATTTTTCCGTTTGCAACTGATACATATTGGGTTCGATTTCTCTTCCTTGCATTATTGGTGCTGATGGCCGACTGTTCCGCAATGTCGGCAATATTGTTGCCCATCCTTGCAAAATTTAGCTAAATGTCCGTAACTATGACAGAGATAACATCGTAGAGGTTCTATGTAGTCCAAAATCCCATAATACTTATATCCTGCATATATTTTTCCCTTATCTATTATCTTCTTGAATAAGTTTTCTTTAATCTCAATCACCCAGTGTTTTGATCTCCACTCCTTTGCGCCCAATCTTTATCAACCGCACTATATCTTCTTGTCCCCCCGTTCTGTTCTCTTGTTCTATTCCCAAATTAATTTTCATCTTGTTCTTCTATATTATAAGCTATTATCTTGGGTAATACATTTTGTCCCTCTTCCGTTTGTAGTTTCCCTTGTTGACCTATTATGTGTCCTACTTTTCTACTCATTTCACCCTCCTCAACACGTATCATTACCTTATTATCTCTTGTTAATCGACAGTCATCAATATTAACTTTTCCTTTAACCTTCTGCAAAGTTTCATGCACAGTTTATATAATATTAACTGTATCTGCTTCATCTATCATCCCTATTATATTTTTTTCTCTTTTCTTTTTCCTCCGCACTACCTGTGCATATGAACAACCTTCTTCCCTTCATTCTGGGATAGTAGTTATCTACTTTCATGAACTGTTTTCGCCACCATTACTTTTATTTGCGTTGTTTGTGTTAAATCTTGTACCTGCACCTGTACCATACCAACGTATACTACCCAAGTATCCCTCTGCTGTCCTTCTTATCTTTGTTCCATTTCTCGAGAAACATGTTCCATCGGTCATATATCGTTGCTATGACTCGTTCTTCTAACGCTTCTGATGTGCGTATATTTGTCATGTCCAAATTTCCGTCTTTAATTCGTTCCCCTATTGTCATTATGATTTTCTATGCTTCTGTCAAATTTGTTGTGTCCTGTATTTGTATTCGTAATGCTTCTACTTCCTTGTTTGAAAAAAGTAATTATTTTCTACCAATTTTGCTTAACTGCACTCAAAAATTGATATGGGTCCTTCTGGTACCCCCTTGTATCTCCTTTAGAAATTTACTGCCCCCACTCCTGTTTTATACTGTAAATCGTCCCAAATGTTTCTGAAACTCTTCCCAATAGTCATTTATATCGTTCAGGTTTCAGCCACTGGTGGCTGAACTCAATATGAGCGGGTATATTGTTTAGTAGAGGTGTATGTTTTTTGGTGTATGAGTTCCCAGATATATGTAAATAACACATAATTTTTTGGCGGCTGTAAACAATTTATATGGTCGTTCTTCTAAATATCAGGATCGACTATTTATTAATTATTTCCAAGCCTTTGCAGCTAATTTTGTCAGGTTTTATATTGAAGCAGCTTCTACACTACTGCGTATGCTCTTAAATTTTAAGTACACTACACTACATGAATAATTGGTTGATTGTAATTTACTATTTCACTTTTAGGAATAAGCACGCTTGCGTTGAAAAGTAATATCTTCGACGATTTTCAACTGAATTATCCTAAATTTTCACATTACACTGTAGATTGATTGGAAATTATATTACACAGGTTTGTTCTGCGCTAGTCTTCGCCGTAGTACCCTGTTCCAAGTCAGTTATGTCGCATAACGATGGTCTTCATTTTGCACCGAAGTTGTATATGTTCGTATTTTGGCCCCTATGGGTCTAATTGAATCAAATTTTCACTCGCACATTTTGGTTTGCTTCCTCTTTAGACTAGCATACAATACAAACCATAACAACGTTTACTACACCTTCCAGTAACTTAATGCAGAGCTGTATACAACACGTCTCGACGCTAGCACAGCGACCAAGCACCCTTAATGCATCGTGTTGCTTCATGACAACGCACATCCCCATTATGCTGGTGTCACTGAAAACCTTCTTCAACAATTCGGTTGGGAGCAGTTTGACCACCCGCCGCACAGACCCGATCTCGCACCTTCTTGTTCTTGAACTTGAAGCGTGATTTTGGAGGAAGGCGCTTTGACAGCGATGACGACGCAAAACACGACGTTCACCAGTGGCTGTCTTCACTGGCGGCATGTTTCTATGACTCATCGCCTCGCGTAAACGAAGAAGTGGCAAGAGAAACGTGCCTCTCTATGTTGCATTGGTAAGAATACACAACAGACGGCCGGCCTAGAAAACAGCGTTTTACTGAATGTTCATTGCTTTCCCTTCAGTGTATTAATTTACTGTGCATGATTAAGGTCGGAGCTCAATTTTGTATCTTGTCTTTTTCCCATCGCGATTCGGAAGCGTGAGTGTTTTGTTATAGTGCTTTAACTGATTTGAGAGAAATTGACCAATTTTTACTGTGGTGACAATAGTTTTTCGTTTCTTGTGAGTGATAAACTCTTGGATATGTTAAGTGGAAAGAGCTTTGCCAAAAACTATTTAAAATTAATGTGATAATCAAAATATGTGAAGCGATGCGCAACGGTAGTGGATCTTCTGAACCGTAGTCTGAGAAAGCGTCAAGCGCTGGTCAAGCGTTACTAGGTGCGGTTTAAGGTAAGAAGTGAGGTGTGCAAGAAAAACTGTCGTTTCTCAAATTGTGCGTTGATATTGGTTTCTTAAATGTATATTTCGTTCGCGAATATTTGCAGTCACACACTTATACTCTCTACAAATTATGTGAGTTGTAGACTTGTCCCAGCACGGAGCCAGATAAGAGTTGATAAGCCCTAATGAGAGGAAGTTGCTTTTCTGCGATTGCCGGCACGGAGCCACATAAGAACTGATAAGTCCTTATCACCGGAAGCTGCTGTTTGTGGTGTTTATTCAAAAGTATCATTTTAAGAAATCGAAGTGGTGGCAATGGGAGTGGTGGGGAATACCCAAAATTTTGAAAGCGTGGGTTATGAATTCCAAAATTTTGAAAGGGGTGGTTTTCAAAATGTTTTGGAGGAAAGGTTTTTTTTAAAAAGGGTAAGATGCGACCTGACAGAACATGATTGCGCAACATTACATAACATTATATAACATTGCGCAACATTACATACTTGACATTGCGACAAATTGCGTAACATTGCATAACGTTCCCAGTATGACGCAACTTCCGATGAGGAATAACTCCTATCTGTTCTCAAACCGATACTGGAACCCTGAATCGAAACCTTGGAAACACTCTCACCCACCGCTCCATTCACCGCTTCATACACAGAAGATGTGACTGCAGGGGGTGAGCAGTGGATGACGGAATGGAAGTTGATAGATGACACACTGAAACTTTTTGCTTGCATGTAAAGAATTAGTTATTTATTTGTCAG
Organism: Laupala kohalensis; assembly: GCA_002313205.1. Lineage (NCBI taxonomy): Eukaryota > Metazoa > Arthropoda > Insecta > Orthoptera > Trigonidiidae > Laupala > Laupala kohalensis. The sequence goes on along the minus strand of NNCF01132399.1, from coordinate 398,635 downwards.
TCTTGTGGATCAGCATCATTGTAAGGAGATGGAAGGTATACTAGTCATGCGGATCAGCATCATCGTAAGAAGGTGGAAGGGTTTCCGTATGATGATCGAGCGTCCAGAGTGCATGACGTATCACGCGTGCACGTTCAGCGAGGGCAGAATCTGTTTCAAAGAATGCCAAGAGAGATACATGCGCTTAAATTGCAATGGTGTTGCGTTTTCTGCTGTGCAACTGCGTGATGATGTCTAGCATAGCATGAATCACATCTATCGCATGTTAAAATGCCATGCCTACTCAAGAGGACGACTCACTCTCGACAATGCTGTAGTGCCCCCACGGTAAACTATTTATCCTATCCACCCAATGCCGTTTATCATCGACGCTAAAAGAAAGCGCTTCTGTTTCTCCAAAGAATAAAACGTATGCGCTTTTGATCGAATACAATATACATTCTCATTTTATCGTGAAGTAAACAGTCCGTGTAGTACACGAGATGATAGTTTTTGACAATCGACCGCTTGATAGTTTTCGCTCTTTCATGGTGAGCTGAGAGAGCGTCAGAATCTCATACAATTTAGGACGGAGACCAAGAAATGCTATTAGCATGTCACCGTTGCACTCATCCTTAAAGAGACACAATCTTTTTTTATTATATGGGAGGATGTTAAATCTACTACAAGTTTCAAATGTTGACGTGTCGTAGTAGAAAGGATAAAGATTCATGACGTCATATATATTGCGTGACGTCGACAAGATATAGAAATCTGTGTCTACGCTCTGGGCATGCGCGGTTTGAGAAACGTATAGAAAATGTCGAACATGTGATATTTGGAGAGTTCTAATATGCAACATCCCAGATAAATAGGCTTGGACATCTTTACTTCCGTTTTACGCAACTCGATCGTCATGAGATCACCATCGATCGGTAGACTGCAGAGAAAGTTTTGATCCACAATACGTTTCCGCGCACCGTGCCGTCCCTCTCACGTGTTGACGAGATACATGCGTAGATGTTGGCGTATATTTTCACAAGATTTTACATAAATACTATTAACCATCAATTTATAAAAATTCGTTTTAAATGTCGATGTGGCGTCATTTCGCAACGCGGTGTTGAGTTCGAGGTAGGGAAGAAGCCAACACGATTGACGAAAAGAGAAAATTTTATGAATACGAACAAGCTTGTGGCCTAAGTCTATCGCCTATTGTCAATTGCGAATGTGAATGACGTAGTGACGTTTAGGATGAAATGTAGCCATGAGTTTTGGCTTTCGACTCTCGCGATGGGGGTGTATCCGAGTCTCAAGACAAAGCGGCAGGTCGCTGAGTGCGTCGTGGAGATGTTCCCGAATGTCCGGATCGACTTCTATAATACAACCCTTATCCTCCTCCATCACCTCCTGCGCGACGCGAAAGTTTGCAACATCCGACACCCATTGAAAGTCATCGATGGGTAAAGATTGCGACATACTTGTTCGTACAGATTGTTACCTTGTTCGTACAATGTACTGTAGAGAACAAGCGAGTTTTATGCGGATTATACAGATCATTCATGAAGCGATTGTTTGCTTTGACTGAGGGCTGACTCGCACTGACTTTTATGAGACGTCCGCGGATCCGTTTTTTCAAAGAAGAGGAGCGTGTCCTCCTCGGTGAGCAGTTCCAACTCCACACGTGTCATTTTTAACATTGCGTCACACAACGGTGAGGAGAAGCACATCAATTTTCAAATACAAATCGACATAGTCGGAGAGCGTGCGAATCCGGAACGTTTGCCAAACCTGTTGTGCATGTGCATAGTCATCACTAATGCCTTCACCCGAGAGACGACTATAAACCGCATCCTTCGGTGGCAATACAGTCACATGGAAATACACCCTTCGTACAAGCTAATGCAAAGTGGAGAGCATCGGGAAAATGCGCACGAACATGCAACGAATCTGTCGGATGAAGGGTACGCACCAAAGCATCCAGTGAGCTAGACATAAATTTCATCGAGTCTAGAAAACGAAGTTTTACGTTTCCTACACGCATGAAAATGAAAATGAAACGTTCGTGATTGTTCGCAATAATATGTAGTTTATATTTTTAAAATTTTGGATCTTATTCTAGACCTCGAAACAGAAAATGAGAATCATAGGATACCGAATTATGAATAAATATGGGAATAAAAAGAGGACGTTCATAGTTTACATTACACGCATTATGTGAAGCTTCTCTATACCTTCCAGTCACATGGTCATGATAGCGAACAATCATATTTGTTACCGATAGCGCAGATGTGACATTGTGTCGCAGTCTTCAAATGAATCTCGTCCTCACTTCGCATGACGAGTGGTAGCGGATTATCAACGCACGCCGCATAGTCTCGCGCAATATTTATGAATGCAGTGAACAATTGATTTGCTAGATCATCTCTTCGAAAAGAAGTATAGTAATTGTGCGTGGCATCGAAAGCACATACACCATTGAATCCGACGGCAAGAGGACGATGATATTTATATGCGTCAGCATAGGGTGCATCAACAGATGGTGGACACGTGTCAATAAGTTCTATAAAAGTTTCGAAATCGCAATAGATGACAAGAGGCGTGCGTTGTAGTCGACTCCAGTATGTAAATCGTATGATTACATCTCTTTCCTTTTTCGGTAAAATAAGACACGTCTTTCCATCCGGTTGACATATGTGGGTTTCAAATTTGTCTTCACGTCGGAAAATACGCAAACACGAATTACAAGGAAATACACGATGTCCATCTTTCGATAGTTGAGAACTGAGCAATCGAGTCATGTCCTTAATCCAACAATAATGATGATCATATAATAATAGATTCGTATGAAACTGTTTTACTTTTTGATCGTAAAGTATCGCTTGCACTACCTACTTGTTTTGTGTCGCCAACCATATCAATTGATGCACATGACACGAATTCACGGGATTCTGGACTTTGAATCTACGAATATCGCACACTTTCATCGGGAAGTGAATCCCTTGGAAAATTAATGTATCTACAAGTCTCTGAAACACGTCGCGATAGTGGGACGGATGAATAGAATGTAGGATGCGAGTACCGTTTCGATGATACAGCATTGCCGTTATCGACCAAATAAAACATTTTTCGTCATTCTGCACATTTACAATTCCCTTTCTCGAATTTTTAAAGGGCGGACGCAAGCGTACATAACCCAATCTGACATAATTGCAATCAATGCAATAAAAATCGATGTGAAGAGTCTCAACCCTCTTTGCCACCTTACCGTTATCCCTCTCATTAAAATCTTCAATTTGCGTATTTATCGGTTCAATGATATTTTCTTCATAGTCCTGTTCACGATCTCGACTTGAAAACACGCTCGCCGGAGAGGAAAGGAAAGTTGTTGACAGTTCTACTACATTCGGTTTCTTTATCATAAACTGACATTCTAAACTCGTCGTGACTTTATAGATGTTAGTAAAACGATTTAACGCGGAAAGAAAAGGTGTTTTGCACTTCTTTAAAAATTCTAACGGTTCTTGAATACGGCAAGCATTCATAATACACTCACGGATGATACCGTTATTATAGGAGGAATGTCTGTCTGTCCACTGAAGCGGTTCGCGCCCAAACATATTGTTTGATGTCGAGGATGTTTAGCGGCAAACACTGAGAATCACCAAAGGCAGATTATTCAACGCGTCGTTGTCCAACAGCGTAAGATGTCCCGCTGTGTAGTAGGCAGCAATGGCTTCGAGCAAGCGGTTTGCTTTGTAGAGTGATGCAGCAATGGCTTCGAGCTAGCGCCAAACACTGTGCAACCCTGATGTCTCAGCAGCAACGGGCACTCAAACACTGAGTATCACGACTCAGTAGTTATAGTCGGTGCTCAAAACTGAATTGTGTTTGAGCGTTTCATTACAGTTTCACTTTATAGCACAATGCTCCCGAAAAGTGTGCACGTTTATATGAAATTAATGAACAAAATTGTTATACAGACTCGATAAAGAAGGAAATAGAAGATGCATTAGTTTCATCATCAGATGAAGAAGAAGTGAAACTGATCGCAGAGAAGAAGGGAAAAGATAAAGGAAATAGACACATTTGCGAGTGAGGATGCAAATATAGTGTAAGTAAAAGAAAAAATTGTATTTTTTAAAAAAGCGATGTATTGTGTATTTCAATATCTTTTGTTTTCTTTTTTTTGTTCAAGAAAAGATCGCCTACTCCTGGAGAAAAAACAAGTGTTGATGAAACTATAGATGAAAAAAGAAAAGACAAAGTCGTGGAGATAGCAGTAAAGAAGTCAGAGAAAAAAGAGAAAAGACAATGTATAATTTGGATGCAAGGCTATTGTAAGTAAAAAGGTAATAATTGTTTTGTTAATTTTTTAGTTTGAAATAACTTTGTTACCTTTTAGGAATAAAAAAGAAAAAATTGCAATCTCCTGTTGCACAACGCAAAAAAGAAACGATGTAAGAATTTTTTGGTTTTATATGTAATATTTTAGGAAAAACGAGAAGTGATTCGACTTTCATTTAAAAAAATTATTCATATTTTTTAGAGCTGATGAAGATGATGATTTCGATATGATAACATATTGAAACAAAGTTTTTTGAAGTCGCAGTGCAGAAGAAAAACCAATGATAATTTACAATATTGTAAGCTTTTAGGAAAGTGCATCTCTTCACAAACTCTGCGCTAAAAATTTTTATCATGTTTTTATATTGTTACGGAAAAAATGTTATCGGGATGATGAACGAGATCCCACTTGTGAAACTACGAGAATGTGAAGCCGGAAAGATACATAACGCCATAAACGGAAAACGTGTGAAAACACGCTACGGGGTGAACGCTATCTTACTGGAGTATTCGACGGCGAAAATATTTCTACCATCCAAGTTGTTTTTAGAGAAAAAAATATTCTTCAAAATTCATTTATTTTGTTACACTTTTTTATCTTTTTTCTATTCGTAGATATGTGGAACATTTTCCAACACAAAAAATGTCGATTATTTTATTGGCATGAAGCCGATGATACGCGTTTAGGAGGGCAGGAAATAGAAATTACTTTTCAAAAGGGATGAGATAGAATAAAAAAAATTGTTTGTATTATGAATGTCATTTATTATTCATCATCGAAAAATTCTGTATTATTCATTATAACTTCATTATTATTCATTATATATGTTCATTTATTCATAATACAGTAAACATAGTAATAATCCTTTCCCTCTCGATAACAGAGTTAACCTTCGATTGAAACCTTTGCCTACCATAACCACTTAAGTTTAATATTACAAAAAACCTATCTTCAGCCTTTTTTGATAGCCTATTTTTAAAATTAATTTAACATTGTTATTTCAATTAAAAGTTCTGGACTGAGGCCTTTTAAATTCTGATATTTAAAATACCTACTCTTCTTCCGCTAATTCATCATAAACCAGTTGTTAGCTCCCAAAATTACCTTAAGATGGTGTGTTGACCGTCAACACTGGGGAAGCAAGGTCACTGCCCCTCACCATGCGTCATGGATGCATTTATACCAGCCTTGCCCCTTTACAGCTGCTGTCCCTCCTGCAACTCGTATGGTTTGCGGTCTCTGCTGGCGCTGTCCTCGCTTTGTCCTTCTCCCGAACTTGTTGACAACTGAGGTCGTGATGTCTCCACACATTTTCAATTCATGATTCTCAGAACTGAAGTCCTTTTCCCGACTAATTACCAGACCAATTATTTCGTGATAATGTTCTTGTTGTATCGTGGATTCGATGCTTCAAAACCAAGAATGTTCAACTTGTAAAAAACGATACAGTGCAATTTACTATACCATTGGAGCCAAAGTCCCAGTTCCTTCTTAATCACTGACAGATCACAAAATTTCTATCATGATGCTTATCGAAAAAACTCTGTTAGAGTGGATCTGACCAGTCGACGCAAAAAATTCTGTCATAATAATCCTTCAATTCTCTGCCCTTGCTACCTTATTAACACCACTCCCCATCCCGATACATCATCACAGGCCCTTCCAATTACAAGTCACATGACTTTTTTATCCACTAAAATTTTTATTCAACTCCTCGTAGGGCGGTTCTGATTGGTAGCCCTTCCAGAGTCGTTTGTTGGTTTTCGACCAATCACTAAACTCGTTCTTAAGACATTTGTAACTGTCCTAACTTTACTTTTTTCATACATTATTTTAGCGATGTTGAACAGGCTCAACCCTTTAAATTTTATAAGAATAACAACCCTTAATTCTTAGCATTTTTTGAATTGGGAGTGTTTACTTCATGGTTCCTATGCTCTCACCCTTAGGTATCTTAACTCTCTCCAAAATTCGTGGCTGCACACCCATTTATTTTTATCATTATTTATTATACGAGTACCCTTCCTCACTCGAATGTTTATACTAAAAATATCTTTAAGGAATTTTTCCAATTTTCTCTGACTTTGATTGCGTACACATGAATTTTTATCACTGTTTATATCACGAAAACCGTTCCTCGCTCGAATGTTTATGGTAAAGTCTCTAGTCCTTCCTCAATTATTTCTCTCATTTTCCTTAACTAGAGTTGTTTACACATTATTTTCATCACTGTTTATATCACGAGTATCCTTCCTCGCTCGACTGTTTATGATAAAGGCCCTTCCTTAAGGTATCTTCTCCATTTGAATACGGCTACGCTCGCAGTACCTCATTGGTCACCCACTCACTAACCTAGCTTCATTTCCAAAAGAAACAATGAGAACCTCTTCATTCGATTTTTGTTTACCTCCCGTCTACGCTGTTCAGCGTTTTTCGACCCCTTTCCTCATTCCTCTTAACTCTTCGCAGACGAAAGTGTGTGCTGGGGTGACCCCCTTTCCATTCGCCAAAATTTATGAGATATTTCAAAACTAGAGAGTTCACAACGCTTTTTTCACCGTGCCTCTCGTTCTCTAACGACCCTTCTTGGTGGGCTCTGTAAAATTCCACTAATCTACCAATGTTCTTATATTTTGTGTCTCAAAAATATAATTAATTATATATTAATTAATTATTACTTACAATATATAACTTTGTATATTTGAGAAATAAAAAAATCTATACTCTAAAATATATCTTTGTACTTCTGGAAATAGGATAGGATACTTTGAAAAGAAATAAAACACTAATAGATTGTTAAATATATATAAAAAAGTCATTTGTCAGTTTGCTCAGTGTCTGGTTGAATACATTGAAGAATAGCAAATTTTACACCTTGCATGAACCATTGAGACCCAATCTTTGCTCAGTTCTGTGACGGTGATGATGTACGTCTTATACGTCCTCTTTAGATTTTTCCATTCACCTGTTTTCAATGTTTTGGTTTCTTTCCGCAAAGAGTGCACACATTATTTTCAGAAAGACGTTTACATTTGCAAGCGGGTCCTGATGTTAACGAACTGATGTCTTCTTCCGCCGCTTTTTTCTCACTTTCATCCGCCATAGCGTTCTCATCCATTATGCTTATATGTTCTTGAACAAAACGCTACTGAACACGGTGGTTGTGGGGGTATACTACTTATATTTTCGCACAATGCCTGTCACTAGCGTGTAGTCGCATGCGACAGGATGTAGAATTAAACGATAGGCAGAAGTTTTCGGTCGAATGTTAGTCTTTGTCTCAAAGTCGATGCGCATGTCCACCGTTGTCCCAATCATAGGTATATCGTATCGTCTACAGTCCAAAACAATAAAAGGGTATAGATTTGTGTATCCCCAAGTGGTAATGACGGAAACAGGCTCGCGATCGAAATATCCTCTTTCAAAATCTTTAAACATGTTAAATGTTTCTGGACAGTGACTATAGTCTGTCGTATCGTTGGACCATGCCATACGTAGTTCGCTATAAGGAATAAACACGATATTTAAAAAGAGTTTTGCCGTATGCAAATCGCAATGATTGAATTCTCCCGCATTTTTCTTAATGTCAAGAATGATCAAACTCTACGGCATTTTCCGTTATGTCATTGCGTCTATTCTCGTGTAGAGCAAAGATGACATACAACGATGCCTCATTCACCGTTGACGATTTAAAAGTCCACGTGCATTTTGTAGTCTGAGGCACATTCGGGAGCTCTTGAAGTTTTAACCGATTGAAGTCGATGGGTAAAGTTTTTTCTTTTTCGATAATGTCTGTAAGATATAGCTTTGCTATCTCATCCATACGCACGTGGGATAAGCGCCACGACATTCTACTGATGACAATATCTTTAGTTGATGGTGGTGGTGCAGATACTTCTGCAGATGTTTTTATAATGAAACAATCATTATCGTGTCTGGAACGTACTAAAACGAGTTCTTGCGAGACGCCGTAATCTATAGTTTGATGATCTTCTGCAGATCCCATCAACAAATTTTAGCGGTACCCATGCCGTAAATTCACCGTTGCCTCTTATCAAAGTTTTTAGTAAATTTACGATTGTCGCGCAGAGATTCTCATCTGGTGTCCATCAGGCCTTTTTATGTAAAATTCGCTCTTCGCGCGACAGAGAAAGAACATTCTTCATGGTTGCCGGTATTCCTGGAAGACACGTAAAATCAATCATAGTACCACTGATTTCCTAGCGTATTTCCTGAAATAAAAATGCCCATTCGTTATTGACGAGTTCTGCATCTCCCCGCGTTGTTGTTCCACTTTTTAAAACGATCCCGCTTTTCCCTCTATAACGATCACGCTGTCGCAAGGAAGTGTGAAAGCATCCTTTTTTTGAATGGCGGTGCGTATTTCATCATTCTTATTGTACGATGCCGTGTAGGGTGTGTAAATATGCATTTCACACGCCGTAATACGCGAACGTTTGCGAATGTCTTTCGCGTGATCAACGAGGAGGTTTGTGTCGGGTATGTCGTCGCTTCCCGCATTCCTTTTTAGTCTGTTTGTGTCGCTCGCGCAAGAGGCGTCTACTCTCCCGTGTCATCGTTGTACTAGCGCAAAGCGTAGTGTGTTGTGAGCGAGGTAGCGGCCGCATTTTATACATTTATTCGGGCTTGAGGAGAAGACAGCACGTTACGTGCGTGTTTTCTAGAAATGGAATGAGCTCAACTTCCAGCCGAATGGTGATGGCGACAATATAGTATGTGTTTAAACGATGAACCTCTGCATGGTATGGTATTTCTTCAAAGTTTGCTCCGGTCGGTTGATCGATGTGAAACGGATGTAGAACGTGCGCTTTTCGGTTGTTGACGTGTCCGCTTCTTATGATATTACAAGTGATATAAACATTGAGAAAGTCTGTTAATTTAACCTCTTTCCCAGTCTACACATACTCGTCAGGACACCGTTTTTTGGACAAAGGTGTTCTTGAAGCCGAGGGGTGGTCCGATTCTGTTTTCTTCATCGAAGTATAAAAGAAATGATGACTTCACTTGACACTTATACCTTGCAGTATCGCTTTGTAGACTCTTTCGATGCAAATTTTTCTTTAAATTGCTTTTCAAATTTTTTTGAGATAATTGTTGGTATCGTCGAGAGCGTACGTACCGTGCGAAACTCGAGCAGTAAAGATTTTTTGTTCAGGATCTTCTTCTTCTGTTGCTTCTGGATCTTCTTTTGTTGATTCACGGACCTTTTGTTCCACAAACTTTTCAATTTCTGTCACACATACGCATGATATTATCTGGAATGAGATACAAGAACGCGTTATTTTTTTCGGAAACGTTGAGCACAGTGTTCTTTGTCTGCAATTGGATCAACGTAAGGTCGTAGTCTCCATGAACCAAAATGGGTGATGTGTAATGCTCGGTAAACTCGAGTGCATTTCCGTAGATGATAAGCGTACGACTCATGACGTCTTTCTGCGACACGTGTCGTTCTTCCAATCATACTATAGGAGTGTTCAGTCAAGATCTGTTTCTCTATTGTTGTTGAATTCACGTGACAGTTATGCGTTGGACTATCACATTGTAGATCAAAGTAATTTTTTTCTAAACTTATCTCAAATTTTTTTTGAGATAATATTTGATAGCACCGAGAGCGGGTCTCACATGTTTTTCAGATCGTTTGGAACGATGTCCTGGAACGCTGTTCTTTGGGAGCAACGTACAGTCGTAGCCTTCATCGAACGCAATAGGTGATGTGTAATGCACGGTAATCTCGGGTGCATCAGCGTAGATGATACGCGAACGAGTCATCGCGTCTTTCTGTGACACATTCCGTACTTCCAATCGTAATATAGGAATTGAAGACAGAGGCGGTCACACATTTCCGTATTAAAATCCTGAACTGGCACGTTGTTGTAGCGGCACTGTGCGGTTTTACCACTACAGGCGACAAACTCTAGCGATGGTGGCAGACTGAAGGAGTCGAAATAGCATACGTTATCGTGGTGTACGGTGTATGCTTACAAATGCGTGTCGGGTCACGAACTATCATCCAGATTGATAATCCCGGCACTCGTTTTCTCTTCTTCTTAGGTAGTGTGTTACGCATAAAGACACCTCTAAAATAAGGGAATCCGCCATGCACGTGCATGACGTATCACTTCTTTGTGTGTAATGCTATACTGTGGAATGTCATTTAGTTTTTTGGACATGTCCTCCTCCTCCTCTTTCGTCGCATTCACTTACCCCGAAGAGGTCACTGACCGTGTCTCGTCCTGCACTGCATTTGTCTATTCAACCCCTTACCTTGTTGTTTTCGCTCAAGTATTTAAGCATTTAAAAGTTCGCAATGGCCGAAGCACCGCCGGCGAGAGAAACTTATGCGCTTAAACCGGCGAAGAGAGGGATAAGAGGTAGTATTCCACCACGCTTCGCTATCGGAAGCTCTCTCTTCTTCTTTTAACGTCTCTTTCGCTTTGCCATAGTGTTCACTCTGCAACAGACAATAGTGAACTAACCGGGAAAAGCGTATCGACATACTATTAATATTGAATCAATGGAAGTTTAGGGGCACCCTGTAGCTTCTCATATTGACGATACCATTCATTGTGTTCTGTAATGTATTCAATTTCCAGAAACAAAGATTTAACTTTCTATTTTTTGGTGCATCACCCCCGGGGTATATTTGAACCCGTAATAGAATCCCTCATCGATTGCAAACAATTTTTACGATATTTGTTACATCTATTGTTTTGATCACATTTCCCTCTAGGACGTTCTGTTGCACCATGTGTATTCTATTCTTGGGAAAACATTGCATCACTCGCGAAAAGTTCCGTATGTGTTGGCTTGTAGGTGGCATATCCGGGAGAGATTGACCATTGATCGTCGGGTAGTATGGACGGTATAGTGGCTGAGTTGGTGATGATTAGAGACAGTACACGATGGTGGTTAGTTAACACACGGGAAATGTTATCTATGATTCGATCGTTGTCTCCACCGTCTTTTCTTTTCTTTACGGTTCCTGCTTTAGTTCACATATTCTCTCACCCACGATACGCTGAACAAAGTCGCGTGTGGCAGCATCGGAATCGGATTCCGGTTCGTTGACATGGTTTACAGCCCTTCGTTTTAATAAGATTCTGTCCACATACGCCTTTTGTAGCACAATCCGTGTTATCTTCCAACACACCCACACATCTGAGACGTTTATCTTTAAAATAATAATGTCCCCCCTACACCTCACTCTCTCTCTCTCGTGTTGTGTCCGAAGATATTCATGTTGATCGATGAAATGAAAAACGTGATGCGATCCCTCCTCTATTTATTCCTTCTCGTGACTAATTTCATCTTACTTGATTACCATGGATATTATTGAGCTATCTTCATCGCTCCCCATTCACAATGTCACACAACTTTTGGATGGTGGTGGTGATTCTCAGAATAGAAACGATCCTCTCTTACCAAACAGCATTTCTGCACTCGTGGTGGGACCGTCGGGTTGTGGGAAAACAAATGTCATTTTACTCTTGACGAGAGAAAACGGTCACAAGTTTCGGCACATTTATCTCTATACAACGACGCGTGAGCAACCGCTCTATCACTTTTTACATCGCGTTACGAACGCCATATGCGGTTTCGACGTGTTTGCCAATCAGGAGAAAGTAATACGTTCGTCAGAGGCACTCCCTTATAGTGTCTCTGTGTTTGATGATATTGCGACAGAAGATCAAGAGTGTATCAAAACCAATTTTGCGGCGGGTCGACATAGACATCACGATGTTTTATACCTTATTGTCAAACCTATTCCAAAATTCCAAAACAACTCATACGTGATAACGCGAACATGGTAATTGCTTTTCGACAAGATGATAACGATCTTAACACACTTTACAAGGAGCATGTCTGCACAGATTTTCCGTTTGTTCACGCATTTAAGCTCATGTGTTCGAACGTGAGGCAATCACATCCCTACGCCTTTCTCGTGAACGACAAATCGCGTAGTAGTATGCAACACGGTCTCAATCGCATCGTATTTGATCACTATTTAATTCCAAAGACTATTTAAGGCAATGCAAAGGACTATGTGTAAACATAACATCATGAGACACTATATGCGTCGTAGAGTTGTGCGAAAGTGTGGACGCGGCGTGTTTGGCCGTTTTATCAACAACGCTATCGACAGACTTCCCTTTGAGGTACATCTTCCGGGTTATCAGTTTTGCAGATCGGGGACGAAATTGCAACAACGCTTAGCTCGAGGAGATTCCGGCATCAACGAACTCGATATGGCGTTTAGGGAACATTATATTGCTTATTTCGAAGGTGAGAGAAAAAAGAAAGCCGATGAGCTGCTCGCATCACGCGCGTGGTTACGCGCCACTTACAAAAATGCGAGCGTAGATGAACGCATCGCTGCATTGGGAGTGAACGGTATCATGAAACTGAAATCGAAATTAGGAGGGAAGCTCGGACAAACCGTGAAAGATGATTTGAAGAACATTATAAAAACTGAACACACTATACGTCGTAAAAACAAAAGAAGAAAGATGAAGGGAAAAAAAGAAAAAATTAAAAATCACTACACCAACAACAGTTTCGCATTGCAATTCGAAATTAAAAACGTTCGTAAAAGTATACGCCGTAAATTAAACGGTATTTGCGACATGGAAGGGGATCGCAGCAGATCGTTAGATATTTATGTGAAAGACCCTGTTGAAAAAGCTTCGAAACAGAAATATGGATGACAACCCTCCTACCACTTCTCCCCGTCAATCCTCAACACGCATCGAAGCTAAAACGCAAGATAGATTTCCATCATTCTATCCTATAGAAACAGAGCTAAAAATGCATTCGGACCCCATCTACAAACCTAAACACATGTTTAAAGGAGATAAAGCCGAAACGTCTTTCGATTCGGAAGATTACAATCTGTTTAAATAAGGTAAAGCCAAAACGTCTTTCGATTGCGATGACACAGGTACTTTCTTCTAGAATATCAAATTGATGAATGTTCATATGGGATGCTCAGATCAAGAGAACGATCCGCGTTTCGATAACGGAAATTTGTATTTCTGGAATATACGTATGGAACTCTATCCAAACGGAACATTCACGGTGAATCTCTTACAGACAGATAACGGTAGTGCATTCTACAATAGCGTTTTTTTAAATGGTTGAAGGGAAAAAGCATTCATCATTACTTTATATATTCCACTATGAAAGCTTGGGTAGTGGAAGGTTCTAATAGTACACTCAAAGAGCGCATATGGCGTCGTTTCTCTGCCGAAGGATCGCATCGTTAGTTAACGATGCTCGCCGTTATTCTTCGCGCGTAAAATGCAACATCGCATCGCAGTACGGGAATACGACCGAAAAACGTCCGGGATAATCGTCTAATGAAAACTGTCTATGCACGTGTCAAGCATCTCGATGCGCGACGAAACAGGATTCATGTGGGTAATCTCGTACGCATCAGTAAATACAAACATCAATTTCAGAAAGATTATGAACCCTCGTGAACGACGGAACTGTTCAAAATTGTGAAGGTCCATCTCTCGAATACCGTAACATATTCACTCCAAAGATGAACGTGGAGAAGCCAGCGCCGGTCAATTTAACCTGGAAGAATTCTAGTCTACGCGTTATTCGAAAGACTTCCTCGCCGAGAAAGTTCTTCGCAAAAAGGGAGCGATGCGCTACGTCAAATGGTTGGGTTTTGACTCAAAACAAAATTCGTGGATTCAAGAAAAAAATGTATGTAATGTGTTTCAGTGAAAATAAATATTTTTTTTCTTTATCTTATTATTTACTTTTATCTTATCAACATTATACATTCGAATATTTAAAAAACTATTTTACATACATTTGGATTTAAAGGGACGTCTTCTTTCTTTAAGCAAGCACGAGAGAGAAGTGTTTTGTACGGCATGCAGCGGATTATATAGGGTCCTCGTTATCATCGGGAAATACACAGAGTTTTCCTTCACGATTCGCAATTTTCCGCTCTGCGGTGCTGTGGTTTCCGATGCAGGAAGTCTCATTAGTCGCAAACTTCCGCTCTGCGGTGGTTTGGTTTCCAATGAAGGAAGTCTCATTAGACGCAAACTTCCGCTCTGCGGTGCTGTGCTCTCCCTGGAGGAAATCGTTAAAGCAAGAAACACTCAGTGGTTTTCCTGTAGCGATATGTATTCTATTACATAAGTTCTGTAATGAAACGTTTCAAACATAGTTCGACTTTGAGCGTCGACAACTGAGTCGTGGTACAGCGCTTGCTCGGAGTCATTACTGAGTCATCTGCCTTTGGTGATACTGGTCCGCACATAGTGTTTGAGCGTATGTCGCTACACATAAACAGCTTCCGACGACATTACAACGTTGGCAACACAGGACCGCCGCCAATTGTTCGCGACTGCTGCTGATTGTGTGGCTTGCAGCGAGTCAAAAAGGTGTGATAAATGTTCTTTTCTGGCATCTGATATCAAAAGGATGAGCGAATAAGCGAAATACAACACATTATTAGCGATGAAGCTCAAGCGAGGTGTGTGGAAAACGATCTTTTCGCAAGCAAAACAGAACTTTGTGAACATTTGGACATCGATTTTCATTGTAATGATGGTGATTATGTTGGATCGGGTTATGTACGCTTACCTCCGCCCTTTCAAAATTCGAGAAATGGAATCGTGAATGTGCAGAATGACGACGAAAAATATTTTATTTGGTCTATTGCGGCAATGCTGTGTCATCGTAACCGTACTCGCATCCCAAATTCTACTCGACCGTCCCACTATCGCGATGTGTTTCACAGACTCGTGAATACGTTAAATTGGCAAGGGATTCACTTCCTGATGAACGTTTGCGATATACATCGATTTGAAGACCAAAATCCCGAATATTCGTGTCATGTGTATCAATTGATTAGTCGGCGACGCAAAACAAGTGGGGAGTACAAGCGATTCATTACGCTCAAACGGTAAAACATTGTGAGGTTCTACGGCTCGTCGACATCGAGGTCATTAGAGTCCTAAAATTCTGTACAGGTAGGGAAAATACAGTTACGCACTAAGGAGAGTCAACATGACTCTCCCCGTGTGTGGGACTCGCCGAATGACTCAACCATACCCATTAAAACCCCTCCTGAATTACAATATATCAAAACACAAAAAATGAGGAAAATGAAATATACCCCAGTCCTAATAGCGTCGGGATTGAAAAGAACAAGAAGTGACCATGGAAGGTCAGGAAAGAGAAAGGAAGGAGCCTCGCACAAGTAAGTGGAAGTAATGCCAGACTCAGTCCCGTGTTTGCCAAACGCACTTACTAGATGTAAGTCCTCTCGGGGGAAACGGTAAAACAATTTCATACGAATCTATTATTATATAATCATCACTATTGTTCGATTAAGGATAAGAGTCGATTGCTCGGTTCTCAACTATCGAAAAAATAAACATCGTGTATTCATTTTTAATTTGTGTTTGCGTGTTTTCCGATGTTAAGACAAATTTGAAACCCACATATGTCAACCGGATGGAGGGATGCGTCTTATTTTACCGAAAAAAGGAAACCCTCTTACCGAAAACCTTTCACCTCCTCACGATGATACTGATCCCCAAGACTGAAAAAAATAGATAAGACTTCTTTTTCGGGAGACATTCAAAATTTGTTATGATACATCACATGCCACAACATGAGTCTTGTGTGGGGGGATGTGATATACCACGCTGTAAAAAAGGAAACTCTCGGAGAGTTGTTCGATGTGCTTCACGCCTCTGTTCTCAAAAAATGTATATAAATTATTTCATAGAAAACATTATTTTTTATATAACAAATTGTATTATTTTCCTTACAACCCATCTAGTTAGGACACTTTCCCCACTTCCACTTCATTCCGATGATAATGGTAGTGGTGGTGGGGGTTTGCATGCTTAGGAGGTATCTTACATTCAGGTCACTTTCCCCTAGAATGACGTCATTGGTGGTTGTGGGGGACTATCAAGAGCCCGGATGGCCCAAGGCTTAGGTTCGATTCCCTGTTTGGGAACAACATGTCTTAATTCACGATTAGTTTATAAAGATTTTTTATATTTCTTTACAAAAATAAAAAACTTTTTTGAAAAAAATAATCTTTCATTTTCCTTAAATCTCCATCCAGTTAGAACACTTTCCCCCTTCCACTTCGTTCTCCCGGGGAATGACGTCAGAGGTGGAGGGGATATGCTTTCTTCCCCACTCCCTGTGTGGAGGTGGTGGGGAAAATGACGGGTGCTGGTGTGGGACATCGCGTATCTACTGACCCATGTCTTTAGTCTCTCTGGAGCAGCCGTCGAGGATGGAACGTTGCCGCTGTCGCCGTCGAGTTCCGGAAATAGCTCAGCCGGGAGACTGCGGTTCCCGGTTTGATATGGAAGTTGTCATACCCCGAAATTTAGATCACTTTTTTATAGTCGTCATAAGAACGAGAATGAACGCTGGGAAGATATGCGGTGTAATTTAGATTCGTATTTTTCTGAATGGATCGGTAAACTCAACATCACTATTTTAAATCAATCAAAAATCTCATTATTTACGATTAGATAAAGAGAAAAGTTCGTCCGGAAGCAAAAGAACATTTTCTGAACCAATGGACCAAGTCGGTTTGTCCACGTGAGTAAGTTAACAAACTCGACAATTACGATCTGTTGCTTTCGGAAATACAACGTCCGAACTTCTCGCGATCAGGGCAGGCTTCGTCGCGTGTGCAACGTGAATCCTTCCGTTAAGAATTTCAATTCCAAGCCAGCGGCCTCCACGGTTGTTTGTACCGCTAAAGTAGAAGATACTCACAGTAAAAATATTTTTGAGAAGCCATTCCCGCGTATGTTTTATCTGTATGTCGGAAGAGCATGTCTCGTGTAACTGCCCGAAGAAAGTAGAACCGCTCGCAAAACCCGAAAACATGGACAATGTCACGGAATTACTTGATTCAGTCAATAGTCATTTTATTACTCCTGGAAAATTTAATGGTTATGATTTAAATATTTGGCGTGACTCCGGAGTACGTACGACATTATTTCTAAGAAATATGTCGATAACGAACTATTCACTGGGGAAGTGGTTTGGTTATCATAATCGTTGGATAATTATCCTAAATTTTTGCTCGAGGTAGAGGTACTTTTAGAATATAGTGATAAAGAAGGGAAACTAATTAATGTAGTTACTAAAGCAGCTGTAGGGAGTCAAGAACTTGACGAAGGTCATTATCTTTTGGGTAAACGTACGGCCACTTGAATCGATAATCAAAAAGTTAGTAGTTCTTTGAAAATCGAGAGAGTAAATGCCGTAACTACGCGAGCTATGCAGCGAAGGGCTGAGGTCGACCTTTCGAGTGAAGAAAATGTAAACGCTTAATGTGAAAACCCTTGTGAAAATACTCATATATTGGTAGAAAAATCTTCAGAATCTTGCGATATTTCATTGCCAGATCACTCTGACAACGATTCATAAGAAATGTTAAAAGTAAGTATCCCTGAGTTCGTGACGGAGCAGCCCACGTGTGGTTCTTTAGTTGAGATCTGGGATTCCCAAGCGAACTCAACTCAATATAGTACTCTGAGCAATAACGTGTTAGTTAAAAGTAAGTGTGATAATTCTGTGTTTGAGAGATGTTATTTCTAAGAAATATAGAGTCCAACTGTTAACTCTGAGTCATTAAGGTATTTCTTGTCATGTGGGAGTGAACAAAACGAAAGATAAAATATGTAAATTTTGTTTTCGCCTAATTGCTACAAAGATATTAATGATATCGTTCGTTCTTGTGACAAATGCTAGAAGGTAGGTCATCCAGGTGACTCCACAAGAGTTTGTATGAAATTACTGCTGATAATTAAAAATGCTTCCAAAAGTTATCAATCGGTACGGTAGACCCTCTTAAACTGTCAACGAAAGGAAACAGGAATTTACTTACTGCGTTGTGTGTTGCCTCTAAGTATCCCGAAGCGATACCACTCCGATATACTTCTTCTGAATCTATTGTGAATGAACTCTTGGAAATTTTCAGTCGTGTAGCTTTCCCAAATGAAATAGACAGTTTAGGGAAGATATTTTATGAGTAGTCTAACCAATACTTTTTTGAGACAATTCAACATAAAACATACTTTTAGTTCCGTGTACCATCCTCAGTCGATCAACGTAGAACGTTTTCATCGAACGTTGAAACGTATATTATCTGTTAATAGTAACGAAGCGGGGAAGGACTGGGAATCGTCTTTGCCCATGGCATTGTTCACAATTAAGAATGTAGTTAATGAGACTACGGGATTTTCGGCTACAGAACTAGTTTTCTGAAAAAATCATGCGTTCTCCGGAAACGCTGGTGCATGAGCACTTAACTAGCAGCGAGTAAGGGGTGGGGCAACCAGTTCTCGAGTATGTGTATTCGCTCATCAACCACATGGTTAGATGTCAAGCGTTGGCGTGGGAACATTCAGAGTCCGTCCAAACAAAACGCAAGGAATGGTATGATCGAAACACTTCTGAATGACAGTTTTTAAAAGGTGAAGACGTACTCGTACTTATATGCAACAAGTCGAGTAAGTTTTCAGTAAAGTGGAAAGGGCCAGGGAAAATTCTTAACAAAATCAAATTGCAATTATTTAGTTGATATTCCAGGACGAAGCAACAAATCGACTGTATATCATGCCAATATGTTCAAAATACTTCTCGAGAACCGAAATAATGCAGTGCGTTTCAGAAGAGATTGAAACGGATATGCATCCCAATCATTCTAGGACTTCCGAGCACTCTGCCATGGACATGTTGCGTGAAAGTCAGGTAGAGAATATTTTATCATCAGAACAAGTGTCCCAATTAACTTCACTATTAGAACGATACGAAGTTATATTTTCTATGAAACCTGGTCTCACTGACATGGACGTAGTATATATGGAACTTGTGTGTGCCGTTCCGGTCAAGTCTCGCCCGTACGAAGCATCTCCGCGACACTCACGGTTAATTGAAGCAGAAATCAATGACATGCTTAATGAAGGTATAATAGAGCTGGTAGAATCTGAGTACGTTAGTCCAGTAATCTTAATTAAAGTGGAAGGGAAGGATCCGCCATTGTGCGTTGACTATCTTAAGCTCAACCAAATCACAAAAACTAAATATTTTCCTATCCCACATTTGGAACAACGTATCGAAACTGAAGCAAAGGCTAAACATCTCTTAGATTTGGCTAGAGGCTTTTCGCAGTGCCCGTTAACCCCAAGAGCGCAAAATTATGCCGCTTTGACAACGTGTAAAGGCTCATATAAACCACTCAGACTTCTTTTCGGGATGCAAAAGGACCCTTTTTATTTCAGCAAGCTTATGGATGAGTTGTTGCATGGGTGCGATGAGTTCGCGATTCCATTCCTCGATGATATTGCGATATTTTCTAGCGATTGGGAACCGCATTTATCAGATATTGAAATAGTGCTGAAAATAATTCAATCCGAAGGACTTACGATCAAACCCACTAAATGTAATTTTTTCAAACGACAGTTAACTACTTAGGTCACCGTGTAGGACAGGGACAATTGTCACCCTCAAACGCGAAAACGGAAGAGATTTTTCGCGCAAAAATCCCCACGACAAAAAAACAGGTCAGGGTCGTTGTGGGAATGATAAGCTATTATCGCGAAAATGTAAATAACTTTTCAACTCTAAAAGCGCCTCCCACAAGCTTATTGAAGGGTAAACCGAAATAAAGTAAAATAGTCTGGAGCACAGAATGTGAGAACGCTCTGACATTAATAAAGAATATTTTAGTGTCAAAACCAGTTCTAAAGGCACCCAAATTTCTAGAAGGATTCATTATCCAATTTGATGCGACTTTAGAAGGCATCGGAGTATGCTTATCTCAAAAGAATGAGACCGGTGACGAACATCCAGTTCTGTATTTAAGCCGTAAATTCACGTCAGTCGAACGTATCTATTCCATGAGCGAGCAAGAATGCCTTGGCTTAATCTTTGCCGTGCAAAAAATAAAATACTATTTCGACTATGGAAAGCCTTTCTTGATTCAAATCGACCATAAACCATTGATCTGGTTGAAAGCATCCGCTAGCAAAATCTCTAGATGCCACCGATGTGTAATAGCTTTACAATCGTTTGGATTTTCTGATTGAGCTCAGAGCAGGTAAAAATCACATTAATAACATTTTTTAAGACGTCTGCGAATTTGTAAATATTTTTTGTTTGTGTATTTTTATTCCCATTGTTATTATTTATATTAATTTATCGTGCATCACTTTGTATAGCTGTTAACGAACAGCAGATAAGAGACTTGTAATTATGGATGCTATTGGTGAGTGCTGGCCTATTTATGTATTCTTTTCCAGCTAAGTGAATAGTGTGTGATCAAGTGAAAACAGTGACATTGTGTACTTTTCTTCGAGCCAGACACAAGACCCAGCCACTTAGAAAAGATTTTAGTGGGGAGGTGCAGTAACGTAATGACCACAGCCGAAATATTTTTAATGTATTTTTGTATTATTTTATGTTTCACTGTGTTCACTGTGTACGGCTGTTTTCCTCATCAGGAAAGTGAACATTTCAGAAGTGAAAGTGCGCCCCGGCGACAAGTGATGTACCGATACGAACAATAGTCTGCGGGTGCGGCGATATCGGCCAGAAGGCTATTTTTGAGCTGAGGGTCCGAAGATGCCGCCAATACGACAGTGTTGTCAGCTTAGCCTGTGTCGTCAGCTCAAGCGACGCATGAAGGCATCGTCACGTGGTCACCTGCTTATATATAGCGGGACGAAGGTAGCCTCGGTGGGTCACAAGTAGAGGGGTGATCTCAGACTGTAAGCCGTGATCCGATTCAAGGTGATCGTGTAAGCGTTTTAACGCTTTTGAGGTACTGTGGAATCCTCCTATTAAATTATCAGTGGAGAATTTGCAGAAGGTATTGAGTTGAGATGTCTTGAAGATCTCATATAGATCTGGTTTAAATAGATTGCTGCGGTAATCCGGTTGTGGGAGGGATGTAAGAGTATTTTGAAACACCTTACATGGTGTATACAAGCTGTTTCAAATAATTGTAAATTGTGTTTAAAGCTTCTTTACTTGTTTTTTTTACTAATTTGGTTTTCTAACGTAAAGTTATAATATCCCAGAACTTTCATGTATTGTTTTCATGATCAAGTCAAACTCAGTTTTATCCTTATTTGTTAATTATATTCATTATTGTTAATGTGATTATTGTATGTTTTGTTTTTGCTCGGAAAACTAAACTTGGTGACTGTGCGTCGCTGCGTTACGTATCTGGAGCGCTTGACTGAGAACTTCCCCTTCAGAAACTGCCGTTCAAGCCGACTTGTTCAGAAAAGGCTTTCTGAAACTTGGCGGTCGTTATAATGTAAAGCAAATGATCCTGGCAATGAGGCTTCAATAAATACCTCTGACTCGATGTAAGCGACGTAAAGGCGCTTTTATACTACGAAGCAAAGTGTTATATAACAAACTGCAAAGTTCGCTCTCGACGTCACTCGACCACACTTCCGACTTCAAAAAAGCAACAAGCTGTTCCTACTGCTAAGCCACGCAAAGAAGACACAGATCAATTTAAAGTAGTACAACCCACGACGACTTCTGAATCTATTCATGACAAGTCTCAACAAGAGGACCAGTTCTACAAGGACCTCACCGCGCTTCTCCGCAAGCACAAAGTTCACAAACACGCATTTTTCTGCCTATACAGCGCAACATAAATGCGAATAATAACAATGCCACAACGCGCTGACCGAATGCAAAATTCTCCTGACAAAAAAGAAGAAGACACCGACAGCATTCACGGTTAACATGTACTAATGTTTTTTTCTCCCCTTCCACCAGATGACTGACCTGCACAACTACTAGTTCAACAATTCACCACTGGTTAACAGGTCACTCTGGTCTACTGTATCATAATTATGTATATGTAACGCGCACTTAAATCACCAATCCACCACCATTTCAATATAAATGTGGAAATATTTTCATGACAATGGCTGTTATTGTATGTACCGACGCAGAAATACTCCTACTGAGAAACCAGCAGCAATAAAACGCTGTCTGATGATCAAGGAATTTCAAGTCTCTACTAACATTAAAACCAATGCTATCAAAATACAGACCAGTAAATAATGGATACGACCTCTGTCAAAACCCTTATAAGTATGAGTGTCTCAACAGAATAACTCAACCATTACAGAAAAATTGTACACACGATTATCTATGGCAGAGCAAATTTGAGTTGGCACAACCATAACTATTAGAGTCGAAACATGTTTATTTCCAACTCTCCAACTTCCTAATACGGCGACAACTCGCAAACTCAAAACTAACGCTTCAATTTTCTTCTCTTCCCAAAAACTGTCGGAGATGAACAGAATTCTGCGACAAGATGCACATCCCGCGACGAGTCATCCTCGTCCAGCATCCTGGTCCGGCGCACACCGCCAGCATCCTGGTTCAGCGCATCCCAGCATCGTTGCATCTTGGTCTCAGCATCCAACACTTCCAGCATCCTCATCTCCCGGCCCTAGCATCCTCGTCCCCTGGTCTCAACGCTTCTAGCATCTTCGCCCAGCCCCAGCACTGACTACCAGAGTCTTCGGATAATCCCACGAAGAAAATACAACCCCCACTTCGGACCACCAACAAACCGGAAACGAAGGGTGGCATCTCAAGCAGTTTTTTTTCCCAAAGATGTCCTAATTGGACAAGGTCTCGCGGATATCAAAACGCTAAATATCCAAAAGGCAGGGTTATTTTTTCCTTGAGATACGTTTCCACAGAGGACTACTTCCTCGAGCAACGTTCTTTTTTAGTTTGCCCCGAAAATTAAAGGGTTTAATTTTTTTTGAACGAGGGGGATGGTGTAGAAAGAAATGTGTCCTTCCTACAACAAATATACACATCTTCTTCACTTGACTCCTCCCCCCAAGTAAATGCTCATGCCCCATCAACCAGCTCGCACGCACTAAAGTAGTTGATGATTCAGGAACACAGTTTCCATACCGTTCCTACGAATACAGCTTCCTATGCATCACAAATGCACGTCACCATTGATACAAGTTGAGGCCAACGACTTCTACGTACTCAACACAAATCAGAAGCTCTCGCCATGTTTGTTTATCGAACTCCCACGGCATGGCCTTCCTGTACCTCGAGCCATGACATTTCCATGGCCGGAAAATCTCCAAAGCACCTCCAAAGTGCCTGCCGTTCTAATCCACAACCAGTTCTATGGAAAACATTGCGGACGTAAACATACAGGAGCCGCCACGGTAAATAACTACCCTATAACGGCACCCGCAAAACTACTCCCTTTAGGGCGAATTAAGTTTAATATGACTCAGATGTTCAGCTATCTTCGCTCAATGAACTACTCTTGGCAACGGAAAACTTTCATTCCAGCTATTCTTCCCGCTTTAACCAGCCGTGTCAGACGTGCTCACATATGTCCAATTTCTCATCTCGACGAGCATAGACAATTCTCCGCTCTGAGATTATTCAAGAATCAAGCTACGTTATAATACGCATTTCCACGACTTGGAACGCGTATACCAAATAATCCGGAAGAAACTATATCGGCATCCGGAGATATTACCTACGACGCATCTCCGAGTTCCGACCAGCAAGCAATCTCCAAGCCCCGACGCCAACTACCGAGGAACTTCACCCCCGGAACGGCGCGGCTACTGGATTCGAAGATATACTCGACGTCAAAGTTCTCCACGCCCAGTATCTGCGAGCAGAAGAACACTGGACCGTCGCTGTTGAACGCCACGTCTACACCAGCGTACGTGAGACCTACAGCTAACGGAGACCTCACGATTTACAGTCAGTCGTTTGGCGTCACATCTTTCACTTCAGGTTTACGTAAGAAATAAAGAAACTTATTCAAACTAACCTGCATTTCAAACCGTTATTTATGTTGTTGAGAGGTGGAAGATCTTATCCTTTGGAGTCGGTAAGACCATCCTCTACCTACCCAATAAGAGTATAAATTTAGTTATTTATTTTGAATGTACAAAATTAATGCCGTGATAAATATCGAGATGAACTAGATATGTTCAATATTTAAAAGAATAATTTAAAAAAATAAACATTTGATGGGAAATATACACGCATTTAAACTTGCATTAAAATCGAATAATTATTTTACATTGTAGAAACAATGGTGTAGTAGGAAGCTTTTAACCGCGGATATGAAGAGATTCAATTTAAAAATATTTTCTTCGTCTTTGGGGAGAGAGTTACATAGTTCCCACTTAACTGACTCCATTGGTCAGCTTCCCGGAACTATTTACTTGGCCCCATTAATAACTGAAAAACAAGGGCATTGGAGTTCGGCCCACTTTACTAGTCGTAAAATATACCTCGTCCCTTTTACGGGAAACACAACACTTTGTAAAATTGATCTAAACATTTATTCATAAAATACATGTTCCATTTACCCCACAATCCAAAAGTAATTATTTTGTATTTTACACAGTGATCCCCATTTACTCTAACACTTCCCCCAAAATGCACATTTTCCTTTTTCAAATCTTCTTATCACTGCATTTTACAACCTGGACCTTTGCATCACAACATCAATTCTAAATTCTGGAGTGATTAAGATATTACTTTACATGATAAATTCACCCCATGGGCTTCCAATTATTTAATCTTACAGCGTAATGGTATTCTGCCACAAAAGTCTCTAGCAACTGCACTCTTTTTAAACCTGGTCCATAAACCTATTAATGATGACAATTTACAAATACCCGCATATAGCGCATCAGGCTCTTTACCTTACATTCGTCTGTCTTGGCTTCCCGCTACAAAACATCGTATGTCATGGCTCCTTCATTGACGCCAGCTCGCAGCCCATGCATGTCAGCTGCTTCGCCTCCTGCGCCCCGAGCTGCACCCCCACCGTCGCCACGGTTCGCCCTAGGTCGTCACCTCGTGCTGCACTGTTGCCACCGGAACGCCGTGCATCGGCTCAATGTGTTGAGGCGTCTGTGACTCCGCTGTCTCGCCCTACTCACCCTGGAATTATCGTTCACGAAAATGACCCACGAAATGTCTCTTGCCATTTATTTGCTTGTTACTATATTCATTAATAGTAGGCGAACTACGAACTCGTTTTGAACACGGACTTTCAAAAACTGGTCTCTTGTGTTGCGTAAAACAAAGAAATGAGCATCTGATTGTTGAAATTTAATCAGACAAACTGATGTTCCAAATTATAATACTGCAAAGACTCGAGCTAGCTGCTGGGTTTTATAATACAAAAATACAGTTCAAAAGTGATGGTGTTAAAGACGAACTGTGTTCATAACTGTCCGCCGTATGATATAAGCAGTATGCGCTTTACTCGATCTGCTGAAACATGTTTCTCTAAAAATGATGCTCGATTGATGGTCGAATAATATGAAAGAGATAGTCAAAATGATGTTCTAAAATGACCGAATGATTTGAAAAAGATTGTCAAAATGATCCCGATTCCTCTGTGATCGCCCTTTTTATCTTTTCTCTCTCACCTTGTTCCCTCAATATTTCGAAAAACGGCTCTTCCTACCATGACGTACGTTTCTTACTTTAGCCAATACCATCTTCGAGGGGTGTTTTGGTAAACACAGGAAGGAATGCGGTCAGACGAGAAAGTGTCCCCGTAGAGTACTCTGATTTCTACATCCTGTGGTGACATGTACTCCTCCTTGGACAATGATTGGATTTGTTAATATCAACTTTTTTTCTCGGGCTCCTTCTCATTTGTTTATTTTCTGGCCCTTTCCCCCTAACTTCTTTTCTCATGACTTTCTTTACTTTCGAGAAACGCTCCTCGACCTCGGCGTTCTAACGACGTCACTTAATTTTGACGTCTGGGGAATTTTCTTAAAACCCCTTTCCACTACGAGTCTAGACGCTTAGATCGCTGGGTCGCTCCCCACATCACTACTCTGTCGCTCGCTCTGCCAGGGACGTCTTCCCTGTACAGTGGACACTTTCTCGTCTGACCGCATTCCTTCCTGTGTTTACCAAAACACCCCTCGCGGTTCGCAACTAAGCTGTTCCTATATTTTTTCTCCGCACCACTGGCCCCAGACTCAACACTTCTCCGTTCAACCCACTTCGACATGTCCACGCTTATTAATTTTTATTTTAATTAGCTGTAGGTTTTCTCTCTTCATTAAAATTTAATGTGGCTATTTGCTTCTTCCGAATTTTTAAAATACTCGCGCAGCTGAGCGCCATAAATTTCGGGTAGCTTTGCCCCGGCACAGAACAGACCTCTTTTGAGCACCAACACTTCATCCCCCTCTCGGGTTTTTGCTCCTCACCCCGGACACCGAATGCGTCACTGAATTTTAGCTTATTCGTCTTAATATGATAACCAAATAATTATATATATTTATATACTGTAATGAACAAAATTTAATGAACGTTGAATTAAAACTTATTATGCAAAATATTAAAAGAGATAGAATAATGTCACGGAGCTGACATTACGCAAAGATTTATAATATTCATCAAAGGTTTATAATATTACGCAAAGATGACATTACGCGAAGGCGATTGTTTAGATCACGAGTTCCGCTGGAGAATCGGGACCTCGCGCGCCACGTGTGCGTAGGCGTTTTAAGAGGCGCGCCTTTCTAAAAACCCTTTCATGAAACTGTGTTGATTTTCGATAACGATAATATCCCTTATGGCAAGCTGCTCCCATGTTATTAGAACTACGCGAGCATCCGGGCACGTGTATATCATTTGATTCACAATCACAGAGGACTCCGCACTTTAGACCCCAACCTACACGTAGGTCGATTCGCTCGCCGCGGCAAACAAACATTCCTTGTATCACTCTTTCTACGCAGCAGGGAGCTACTTCTCTAGACTCAGGGTATTTAGACCACACAGGTAAGGTACGCACTTAGGCGTCTCCCACCACATCGACCTCCCCCACCTTTTCCCCAAACGTATCTGGATACACGGGCCGACGCCCATCCCCCTCCACAAATTAACGTAGGGTCGTGTGTAACTTATCCCTTCCCGATTTTACCTCCTGCCACGGAGAACGTTTCAATGCATTCAGATGGCCACGTGGAGCCTCCCACCCCTATGAGAGCGGGTTCCAAGGTTCATTGCGTTCCCGGGAAGATACACACCAACCCCCGCACCCCCCTCCGAGGTTACTTAAGCAGGAGATCTCCCATCCCAAAGAGGCTTGTCACTTGTCATCTTGGGAGGCCTCTGTTTAGGGCTAGAGCTAGTCTTTTGGGGAACTCACTGGAATCGCGACCGACGGAACGCCCGAGGATGTGACAAGACGTGACGAGCACGGCTGGACGCGAGAAGCGTCAGGCGCCGCTCACCGCGGCCCCTAGGAGTGCACCAGCTCTGTTGTCGATCTGCTTAACGGTAATTAAATGCACATGGAACATTCTAATGGACTCTGCCGTCTCTTTCCCCCTTAAGGCATGTCAATTCAATATGTTGAGTCTTCGCCTCGATAGGGGCATGTAACGTAAATGTGTAATCATCAGCCCATGAGGCCTCACTTGCTTTTGAATCATTAAACCTTTGTTATATTTTAATATGTATCTATATATTTTTAACCTAATGCCAAAACCTGGATAGGGAATCCGTTTTAAATAACCTCTCTGCCAAGCGAGTTACTCTATTAAATCTGGGGCCTATCCCTCCCGCTGTTAGGACGAAGACAACGCTATAATATATTATATAGCGGCCCCAACGCGACAATAATAAAACATTGCGCACCCGAGGAGGTTGGGTTCTAGAGAAACGTACACAGAGCACAATAGAGAAGGCTGACTGGGTCGAGGGAGCTGCCGACCCAAATGTCCTTGTGAATAACGCCATAAAAGTGTCAGCCGGGGTTAGGGACATCCTACGCAGTAGCTCCCGTAGAGCAAACGTTAAAGAAGATAAAATTCAATAGAGGGAAAAAGACAGAACTAACCCGGGACAAGCGAACGCTCATGGAGAGAGAGGTCAGGGTTTCTTTTAGAATATAAAGAAGTGTCAATGACGAGGAAACAAGGACGTCGTACTAGATTAGGACAAAAGGAGACAACGGCAGCTGTCCTAAGTTAAAAACATCCCGAGAAAGAATGGGAGCCACGGGGGGAAACCTAATCATTGACCAAAATAGCACGTGATGTGAGGAACGGCGGGGTCTTCATAATAATAATAATAAATTTATTGTCAAAAAACAGTACAAACTGCGTATGACCACGTGGAGGAACAAAAAAACTAATTTACTCTCCGGAAGCAAGCAAGGGACCATCCCATCAATTCCGATCAAGGGCCCTAAGGCAGAGGCGGATTCAAAAATTTCCGCAAAAGTTCCTAGATAAGATAAAAA